>CM064906.1:31203856-31233856 GCA_030347415.2 Decapterus maruadsi | reverse complement strand
ACCAGAGGGATGACTGGAGGTGTGTGTGTGTGTGTGTGTGTGTGTGTGTGTGTGTGTGTGTGTGTGTGTGTGTGTGTGTGTGTGTGTGATGCCGTCGTCATGGCAGCAGACAGGCATGAGGAGCAGCTGCAGCAACAACATGAAGCAGCAGCAGCGACACCTTCCTCCTCTGAGTGACATGGACACATCCCCCACATACACATATACACATATACACATATACACATACATATACATACATGTACCATATAGACAGATAAACAGGAGGGGTGGGCTGCTTGTCGTCATGGATACTGAGAGTGGGGAGATGATGCTGCGTTGGAGACGACTCGGGACTCGGTGACACGTGGATACACTGTGTTTAAACACTAAAATACATTAAAACTTCATGTTTTTACCTTCATGAATTATTTGAGATTTGGGCGTGGGTTTATTGAAAGGCGCCGTAAACATTTAAGTTATTGTTATAATTATTATTGTTATGCAGCACTTTGGTCGTTCTTCTCGGCCACCTGGACCAGCTCCGCCCCCCCTCCCCCGCCCCCGCCCCCGCCCCCCTCCTCCGTCAGCTGGGGGATGTCCTGGGGGGGGACGAGCCTCATCCGTGGACGTTCTCGATCTGCGACAGGTTCTTCTCGGCCACCTGGACCAAACACTGAACTTCTCACACCTCGTTACATTAAAGGGATAGTTCAACATTTTTGAAAATTGGCCCATTGCCATAATCACTATAGTCATAGCAGTAGGTTCGTTTTAATTGTCGGTGCAAGCTATTTTCAGTACGGCGGAGCAGAGCAACAGGCTGCTGAGGGCCCCCTAAGGGAATTTCCCCCCTCCTCCAACTCAGCTGGGGGAGCTCTGAGTCCTACGGGGGGAGCAGAGTCCTCATCGTCAGGGACAGTTTTTCAGCAAGCAGTCTCCTTCTGCTCGAAAACACGGAGACACAACGACGGGTTCAATAAAACCGTTTGGAGTTTTGGGATGTTGCTGATGAAAGACTGAACGGCTCTGTCCGCTGTTCGACTGGTGATGGGCAACACAAACACAAACACACGTTCGACCTCCGACCCCCCCCGGACAAAATGTTGACGCAAACACCAGAAATACACAAATATTTGTTCTGTGACTGAAGAAAATGTATAAAAAAGTGGTAAAAAATCTCCAAAAAAAAGAACAAGTTTTCCATTGAGTTCCCATCGAGGCCTGAACCTGTCGACCAATCAGGGCTCAGCGGCTCCTGGCGGGGGCGGGAGCCGCTGGAACAGTTGGCTGTTGATTCATGCAGGACGACGGCGACGGCGGCGCCCGCGGCAACGGCAGCAGCGTCCACCGCCAGACAGAACCAGACAGAACCGGCCCACGCAGCGAGTCCGAGGTGTGAATCTGACCCAGCAGCACTCGAACGTCACACACACACACACACACACACTTCACAGGTGCAGCTCAGTGTGTGTGTGTGTGTGTGTGTGTGTGTGTGTGTGGGTGGAGGCCTCGCAGCAGCGCGGTGTGTTTCTGACTCTAGATGTGATGTATTAATATCTATAGAAGCTGCTGTGACGCTGCTGCCACGACAACAACCTGCTTTTTACATCTTTCATCGTTATTCATCTAGTGTTAAACTTCTTCCACGCTGTGACGTTGAGGCTCCGCCGCCTCAGACTCCGCAGGCCGACTGAAAACTGTCAGATTTAAGGAGGAACTCTGCAGGATTTCCACCTTAACTCAGCTCCATGTGTCCCAGCTCCAGCTCCTAGTTCTGGTTTAATCAATGACTTGAAACCACTTTCAGTTCTGGAGCTAAATTCTGAAAAAAAAAAAAAAAAAAGAAAGAAAGTTTTTAAAAACAATTCTAGAAAAAAGTGGTCCTCCTCGAAAAACTGGTAAAATTTTTAAAAAAATTTAAATTTTTTTTAGAAAGAAAAAATCTGTAAATAGGGGTTACATTAAAAAAAAAAATGAAGTCAATGTACAATGTTATGTTCACATTAGGGCCAATGGTGTTAATTTGTGGAAATATCGTTGAGAAAAATCTGGAAAAATGACTTTTTTGGGAAAAAAAAGTGATAAAAAAAATAGAAAAATAAAAAAATAATTTAAGAATTCTTTAAATAAATATATACTGTATATATATTTATACACGGTATAAAAAAATCTCAAAAAACTGGTAAAATTTCTCAAAAAAAGTTAAAGGAAAAATCTCCCATTTCCTGTCACTCTCAACTGTTCTGTCAAATAAAGGCATAAAAATATAGGCTATACTTAAAAAAAAAGTGGTTAAAATTTCTCAAAAATAAAGTGCCATTTTACTACTACTACTAAAAACTACTACTACTACTACTATTACAATGCTAAAGAAACTGTCACTACTACTACTACTACTACTACTACTACTACTACTACTACTACTAGACCGAGTCCTGACACTGAGCTGCAGGAATTATCCTCCACCACGTTCGTTGTGGTCACCGATGGCTCCACAGAGGTCGGAGGTCACAGATTAACACTGGTGGTGGTGGTGGTGGTGGTGGTGGGGGGGGGGGGGGAGGGGGGGGGGGGGCAGATTACACTGGAGCAGAGATCAATCAGTACGTTTACATTAATCTGTCTCTAATTGGACGACTACGGTTCATGTCGACGTGTTTCAGTCCAGATGCTGTGAAACTGGTTCAGGTCTCAATCCGACTCCAACTGGACGACGTGTGAACGAGCTTCACGACGGTAGAGACGACACAGAGACGACACAGAGCAGAGCAGAGGAGCAGGTCTGATGAGGAGCCTGAACAGAACGAAGCAGCAGCTCCATCAGAACCAACTCTGCTGTTCAAACTAAACAACTAACGCTGCAAAGTGTCAGGAGTTTTTATCTTATTATCTTATTTATTTGGTTTGGGAAACTTCTTTCTTGATGCTTTGATGCTGCAACATCCCTTTCCTGCATGTCACCCCCCCCCCCCCCCATTCCCTATCTTCCTCTCGAATGTGTGATCAATTAAAGGCATTAAAGCCCCCCCCCCAAAAAGAGTGAATATCACTCGCACTCGGCCTGAAACAGCATGTGTTAACCTCTTCCCGCCGCCGCCGCCTGCTGCTCGTTTCCCTTCCTTTACAAAGTGTTGACTAACTTTGATGACGGATGATGATGAATCCACTTCCTGTTCACACAGTCTCTGATTGGTCACCTGCCGACCACATGTTCTGCCGTGGCCTGCAGGCTGCAGCTGAAACCCCCCACCACCACCCCTCCACCCCCCCCCCTCTCTGCCGACAACCATGTTCAAGAGCTCGAGATGCAGCAGATGGAGAAGCATCAGGAGGCTGCAGGGCGACCACAGTCGTCACGACGACACTCGGAGGGAAACGACGACCACAAAGAAGCACGAAGACAGAGACGGAGACGAGCTTCACATCTGTCCACATCTGGTTCTGACTCCAGGATCTGGAGCGCCAACATCCGTTAGCGGACGTCGAACCCTTCTCATGTGAAATATTCAAACTATATTAACATTTTTTAGCTCATTAGATCCACCTGTACCAGTTTATTATTCACTAAAGGTGCATTCCAACCAAATCAAAAGAAAGTAAAATGTCTTTCTTTTGCTGTATTTACTCATGTTGTACAAAGAGCTGACCCTGAACCAGGCCTTACAGCGATAGCAATACTATACATGTATGTATATATATAATATGTATGTATATACATGATGTGAGGAGGAGGAGGAGGAGGAGGAAGAGGAGGAGGAGGAGGAGGAGGAGGAGGAGGAGTGGTGTCTGATCCAGGTTGAGCTGCTGCAGCTTCATGTCACAGCGTCCTTCACACGGATCCACACACTGGAAACGTTCATGTAGGAGGTTTCTACTGATGACACCGTCTGACTGGAGAGACGCCTCCTCCTCTTCCTCCTCCTCCTCCTCCTCCTCCTCTTCCTCCTCCTCCTCTTCCTCCTCCTCCTCCTCCTCTTCCTCCTCCTCCTCTTCCTCAGCAGCTCTCACAGAGGAGAAGAGGAGGAGGAGGAGGAGGAGGAGGAGGAAGAGGAGGCACAGTGCCGACTCCTGCTGCCAAAAGCTGCTATAAATAGGAGCATCAGCACAGAGCGGATGTAGCAGGATGTTCAGGAGGAGGAGGAGGGGGGGGGGAGGAGGGGTAGAGGGGGGGGGGGGGGATGATTCAAGGATGTGATGAAGAGGAGGAAGAGGAACAGAGGAATCACCCACACGATCCAACAGCAGGAGAAAAAGATGTGTTGTATTTTTAATCTGTGGTTTTCTGTCGCTGCTCAATTCAACTCAGTCCTTAACGCTGAGAAAAACGACCGCCTGCGAACGCAACACAATGCAACCCCAACGCAACAACGCAATACACGTACAATTCCACCCAACGCAACACAGCACAACGTAACGCAACATAACACAACCCAACACAAGACAAGAAAGTGAACACAACTTGAGTATCTGCAAGTGATGATGAGGCACTCGGACACCGTCCAAGCCGAGCCAGTACTCGGATATCGGCTACAGCCCGAACCGGAACAGAATCTGTTTTTGTTTTGTTTAACATTTTATATTTAATTTATATGAAGGAATATATGAGCAAGAAAAAAAAAAATCCGGCACAAGAAAAAAAAAAAAAAAAAAATCCGGCACAAGAAAAAAAAAATTCCGGCACAAGAAAAAAAAAAAAAGTCAGGCAAAAAAAAAAAAAAGTCGGGCAGAAAAAAAAAAAGTCGGGCAAAAAAAAAAAAAAGTCGGGCAGAAAAAAAAAGTCGGGCAGAAAAAAAAAGTCGGGCGGAAAAAAAAAAGTCGGGCAGAAAAAAAAAGTCGGGCAAAAAAAAAAAAAGTCGGGCGGAAAAAAAAAAGTCGGGCAGAAAAAAAAAGTCGGGCAAAAAAAAAAAAGTCGGGCAAAAAAAAAAGTCGGGCAAAAAAAAAAAGTCGGGCAAAAAAAAAAAAGTCGGGCAAAAAAAAAAAGTCGGGCAAAAAAAAAAAGTCGGGCAAAAAAAAAAAGTCGGGCAAAAAAAAAAATTCGGGCAAAAAAAAAAAGTCGGGCAAAAAAAAATAGGGCAAAAAAAAAAAAAAAGGGGCAAAAAAAAAAAGTCGGGCAAAAAAAAAAAGTCGGGCAGAAAAAAAAAAGTCGGGCAAAAAAAAAAGTCGGGCAAAAAAAAAAATTCCTGCACAAGAAAAGAAATAAAGTCAGGCTGTGTTTTTTTTCTTTTGGCTCTAATCCTCCTTCGTACATTTACCAGTTGTAGTTCTTGTCGTGAAAATGCAAAAATAAAAAGAGACAGTAAACAGTGTTCAGTGTCTCCTCCATGTGTTGTTGTTGTTGTTGTTTACCTGTGGCGTGGCGCTGCAGGCTGCACCACAACACGGTTTAAAACTGGCAGCAGGTCAGTGAAGCCGGCGCCATGGTAACAGCGTATCGAGTGTGTGGCGGTGGAAGCAGCCGACGGCGGCGGCCGATCAATGGACTTAATTAAGACCAGCTGTAATCAAACTGCATCAGCATCTGACTCCAGATCAGCCGCACGCTGATCCTCCACCAGGGGTCAGAGGTCACCACCACACACACACACACACACACACACACACACACACACACACACACACACACACACACACACACACACACACGCCAGGCGCTGCGACACCGGCGGTTAATATGGGCGCCAAAAGGAAACTGGCTCTGCTTCTAGGTCATTAACGCTCCAATATGAATATTCAAATGTCGAATAAAAAGTGTTAGCCCTAGTGATGGCCGCCGGTCCGCCGCCGTGTACCGCCGCCGGTCCGCCCCCGTGTACCGCTACACTTGCACTTGGGCAACGCTGCTCCGTCTGCGTGGCGGCACGGAGAGGCAGACCGAACATTCAGTTTTACATGAAGAGGAAACACGACACTCCACCTGCAACAGTTAAAGCTCACAAACGTACAAACGTCACGTACAAACGAGAGCGGCGGCCATGTTGTTTTTGTTTGTTACGCAACAACACATTTAAAAAATCATAAACAAACTCAACTTCCTGTCCTTCAATACTGAGACTCCTCTGACCTTCGACCCCTGAACCACTTCCCCTCTGACCACCAGTTCACAACTAAATAAAATTAAATAAAACACTCAATGACATTAAAAACAAAAAAATTCCAAATTGAATTCATCATGCAAACATAGAAACAAAGAAACAATAAAATGAGACGGACAGGTGCAGGAAAAGGACAGCGGACCGGTTCAGTTACGTAGCAGTGCATCTCTAAAGGGCGTCAACAGCATCGCGTGCTGTACGTGTTCGTTAATGGAACGAGTTAAAACGGGGTTAGAGACTCGTAGAGCGACTCTCACAGGTTCAAACAGAAGAAGAACCACTCTCCTCTTTTTGTTCAGGTGAGTCGAGCTTCTAGAAAAAGCAGCGAGAAGACAAAAAACAAAAAACATCTGGAACTACGTCAGACACAACAAAACACCAGAGTATTCTGTGCGAAACGCATGAAAAACAATGTGAACCGGACGTTTTCATGACTTTATGAGAAAGTGGACACGTCCGGGTAAAAGAAGACGTGTGGTCGCCGTACGACGACGCGCTGCAGCCACCTGTAACGTTACGGCCGGCTGCGTTATCAGAGAAATGAAATAAGGCTTTAAACCCCCAGTCCATGTCTGTTCTGATGATACCGGTCAGACGTCCTGAAACACGTGCTTCTCTTCTATAAAACTCATTCTACTCTCTGCCTCAGTTCGCTCCTCGCCCGCTGATCAACCAATCACAGCGAAGTACAGGTCGCGCTGGGGTTTTCTCAGGGAACGATTCCTTTCACATCACCATTATTGGTTTTATAACAGCAACACATCACTTCAGGCCGTGATATATATACGCTCATATTGATCATGTATGAGCGTATATAAATTATATTTAAGCAATATACGTACCTCAGTCTGTCGTTTTGTGCGGCTTAAATATAATTTATTACGTTAACCCTGAACAGGACGGAGGTTCATAACCTCAGACAGAGGAGCAGCAGAGACACAAACAGGAAGAAGGAAAGTCAAACTGTAAACCAGACGTAGTGAAATAAACATGGTCCTGGTTCTGGTTCTAGATCTGGTTCTGGATCTGGATCTGGTTCTAGATCTGGTTCTCAGATCAGACTGGACTGAGCATCAGATGTGATGATGATGATGATGTCGTCTGTGTGTGTGTGTGTGTGTGTGTGTGTGTGTGTGTGTGGTTGGTGTTTCCCTGCAGAGCACATGTTGACCACACATGCACGTGCCTGCCAGCCTGCCACCCACAACCCCCCCCCTCCTCCCCCTCCTCCTCCTCCCCCTCCTCCTCCTCCCGTCAGCCAATCACGGCTCAGCGCTGATGCAGACGCAGCCTGTGATTGGTCGGTGCAGCGGAGCAGAGACGACGGGCGGCCGGGCCGACCTATCGTGTCGCGTCAGGTCAAACGGTAAACACGGCGACAACAACGACGACGAGGACGGGTTGGTTCTTCCCCCTCAGCTGTGACTGACAGGCAGCAGCAGCAGCAGGAGGAGGAGGAGGAGGAGGAGGAGGAGGAAGAGGAGGAGGAGGAGGAAGGGTGGTTCACACGCTCATCAGCTGGTTCAGGCTTTAAAAGGTGTCGACGCTCTGAGCTCCCACTGCACCTGAACGCACCACGCAGCTGGTTACAGGCTGTGCAGGTTGGAAACGTTCTGGTGCACGACGACACACGAGCCTGAACGCAGCACCAGCATCAAACCCAACTGAACCACACCGGTGGTGACGGACAGGTAGAAATACTCTGATTACTCCGATGCCAGGCAGTAATCTGATTACATCACAGCACGACACACACACAGGTCTAACAAAAACAAACACACAAGATGCATTCTGGGAAGTCTTATAACAAATATTCACTCACGCTGATCGATCGATTGTTCAACTTGGAGCTCCTGCAACTTCTTTTGATTTTATTTCCCGCTCTTTCTTTAAAGGGATAGTTCAACATTTTGGCAAATTGGTCCATTGCCATAATCCCTGTCATCAAATACACAATCCAACAACTCCACAACGCTCTGGTGGACAAGTTGTGACCTGCACATTCACCACGCTATGAGATAATAACACAACGTTACCACACAGAGTTGTTTTAGAGGGAAATTCATGGTAAACCTCTGATGCACGTTGCCTTCAGGAACAGTTGTTCATCATCAGTCTCTGTATTTACCTGGTTTACCGAGACACTCCTACCTGAGCTGAAACCAGCATCATTTTAGCTCTAAACTCTGTAAATATATCACTTTATCAACATTTCAAACATGTTTAGGTGAGAAAGTAGCCGTTAAGATCAGCAGTGTGTCGTTAATTTGTCTAAATACCAGCTGTTTACTATTTTGTTGGGACGGATTTGGCGCTACTCAAGCTAGCCGTTGTGACCAACGCACTTCCTGTTACTTTCACAAAATAAAACACCCGTTGACCTTTACATACAGAAGTGCTTTTACTTTGAAACAGGAAGCTAACCTACCCTCGATGTAGCTAGCTTGAACCAAAATAAACCGTCTTTGCTTGAACCCTCCGTTTTGACCGATCTCGTCCCGTTAGCGGCATTTGACCGCTCAAGATGCCTTACCGGAGAGTTTAGTCAGCTCTGAGACGAAGATCGGTCCGTTTAGAGTTGATGAAGAGTTTCTCTGATGACTTTAGGTGGAGGCAGGCTAACACTACCCATACACTTCCAATGTTTGAGCTAAGCTAATTAGCTACTTTAGGTGGAGGCAGGCTAACACTACCCATGCACTTCCAGTGTTTGAGCTAAGCTAATTAGCTACTTTAGGTGGAGGCAGGCTAACACTACCCATACACTTCCAGTGTTTGAGCTAAGCTAATTAGCTACTTTAGGTGGAGGCAGGCTAACACTACCCATGCACTTCCAGTGTTTGAGCTAAGCTAATTAGCTACTTTAGGTGGAGGCAGGCTAACACTACCCATGCACTTCCAGTGTTTGAGCTAAGCTAATTAGCTACTTTAGGTGGAGGCAGGCTAACACTACCCATACACTTCCAGTGTTTGAGCTAAGCTAATTAGCGGCGATACGGCTCTATCTCCCTTGTTACTGCACGCACAGTGGAAAGGATGGAGTCTATCTGCTGGTCATGGACTCGGGAGTGAGGCAAGACATGAAACAAAAAAATGTTGGCGTATCCCTTTAAAAGAATCAGACCACGTACCAGATCGAACTCGTACAAGTTCACGGGTCGTGGCTTGGATTTACAGACACGGAGAAGTTACGCACTACCCCTTTAACGGAATCATACCTGTGGCCCCTCGATTTTAGGTGGAGGCAGGCTAACACTACCCATACACTTCCAGTGTTTGAGCTAAGCTAAGGCTACCACTACCCATACACTTCCAGTGTTTGAGCTAAGCTAAGGCTACCACTACCCATACACTTCCAGTGTTTGAGCTAAGCTAAGGCTACCACTACCCATACACTTCCAGTGTTTGAGCTAAGCTAAGGCTAACACTACCCATACACTTCCAGTGTTTGAGCTAAGCTAAGGCTACCACTACCCATTCACTTCCAGTGTTTGTGCTAAGCTAATTAGCGGCGATACGGCTCTATCTCCCTTGTTACTGCACGCACAGTGGAAAGGATGGCGTCTATCTGCTGGTCATGGACTCAGGAGTGAGGCAAGACCGGAAGAAAAAAAAAGTTGAACTATCCCTTTAACGGACCCAGACCTGTGGCCCCTCGCCGTGACCTCACATGCACGCGCACCCACCTTGCAGCCGAACATGAGGGAGATGGTGCTGTTGGTGCAGGCCACCTTGCAGTGGCACAGCATGGGGGAGAAGCAGTCCAGCCTCTTCATGCTGGGGGACATCTTGTTGTCGGAGGAGACGTTGGCCGACAGTCGCCTCCTCCTGCTCCGCTGGGAGCGCTGCCGGCTCCTCCCGCGCCGCCCGCCGGCTCCCCCGGCTCCCCCCGCCGCCGCCTCCTCGCCGGCACCTCCTCCTCCTCCTCCTCCCTCTCCTCCTCCACTGCTGCTGCTGCTGCTCCCTGCTCTCACCATCCGCCCTCATTCCTCGCGTCGCTCCATCGCGGCGGGGAGGAAACGACTCCCAGAGCTCTTCCTTCATTCAGGGAGAACCTCCCCCCTCCTCCTCCTCCTCCTCCTCCTCCTCCTCTCTCCTCCTCTTCGTCTTCCTCCTCCTCCTCTGGTTGACCTCCTCTCAGGCGCTCCGCTCCGCTCCTCTCCGCTTGTTTTCCTCCTCGCTCCCTGTTGCTGATGATGAGAGCCGGCGCTCCGTGTGTGTCTGCGTGTGTGTGTGTGTGTTACCCTCTGTGGGGGTGTGATTGGTCTCCGGGGAGGGAGGGGGGCGGGGGGGGGGCTGGTTCGGTCACATGACTCATCGGAAACGAGGAGGAGGGTTGAATGAGCGAGGGAGCAGCAGACAGACAGAGGGAGAGAGAGAGTGGGGGAGTATCCTGAGGGAAGGTAGAGGGATGTAGGACAGAGGCAGTGATGTGGAGGAGAGGAAGAGGAGGAGGAGGAGGAAGAGGAGGAACTGACAGAGGAAGAGGAGGAGCAAAGAGAGGAAGAGGAGGAGGAAGAGGAAGAAGAGGAGAAAAGAGAGGAAGAGGAGAAAAATGGTAACAAAATGAGTAGAGAGAGGAGGAAGAGGAAAGAAGAGGAGGAGGAGGAGGAGGAGGAGGAGGAAGAGGAAGAGGAGAAAAGAGAGGAAGAGGAGGAGGAAGAGGAAGAGGAGAAAAGAGAGGAAGAGGAGAAAAATGGAAACTAAATGAGTAGAGAGAGGAGGAAAGAGGAAGAGGAGGGAAAAGAGGAGGACGAAGAAAGATGAAGAGGAGGAGGAAGAGGAGAAAAGAGAAGAGGAGAAAAATGGAAAGAAAACGAGTACAGAGAGGAAGAGGAAAGAAGAGGAGAAGGATGAAGAAAGAGGAAGAGGAGGAAAAGAAAGAGGAAGGAGCAAAGAGAGGAAGAGGAGGAAAAGTAAAATGAGGAGGGAGGATGAGAAAAGGAGAAACAAAATGAGTATAGAGAGGAGGAGGAAAAGAAAAGGAGGGAAGAGGAGGGAAAAATGGGAAAAAAACGAGTAGGAAGAGGAGGAGGAAGAAAAGTAAAATGAGGAGGAGGATGAGAAAAGGAGGGAAGAGGAGGAGGAGGAAGAAGAGAAAAGAGAAGAGGAGAAAAATGGAAACAAAACGAGTACAGAGAGGAGGAAGAGGAAAGAAGAGAAGGATGAAGAAAGAGGAAGAGGAGGAAAAGAAAATGAGGGAAGAGGAGGGAGCAAAGAGAGGAAGAGGAGGAAGAGGAAAAAGAGGAAGAAGAAAGAGGAAGAGGGGGAGGAAGAAGAGGAGAAAAATGGAAACAAAATGAGTAGAGAGGAGGAGGAAGAGGAAAGAAGAGGAAAAGAAAAGTAGGAAAGAGGAAGAGGAGGAGGAAGAGGAGAAAAGAGAAGAAGAGGAGAAACAAAATGAGTGGAGAGAGGAGGAGGAAAAGAAAAGGAGGGAAGAGGAGGAAAAAGAGGAAGAGGAAGAAAAGTCAAATGAGGAGGAGGATGAGAAATGGAGGGAAGAGGAGGAGGAGGAAGAGGAGAAAAATGGAAACAAAATGAGTAGAGAGAGGAGGAGGAAAAGAAAAGGAGGGAAGAGGAGGGAGCAAAGAGAGGAAGAGGAGGAAAAAGAGGAAGAGGAGGAGGAAGAAAAGTAAAATGAGGAGGAGGATGAGAAAAGGAGGGAAGAGGAGGAGGAGGAAGAGGAGAAAAATGGAAAAAAAACGAGTACAGAGAGGAGGAGGAAAGAAGAGAAGGATGAAGAAAGAGGAAGAGGAGGAAAAGAAAAGGAGGGAAGAGGAAGAGTAGGAGCAAAGAGAGGAAGAGGAGGAGGAGGAAGAGGAAAAAGAAGAGGAGGGAGAAGAGGAGGAGGAAAAGGAGGAAGATGAGGAAGAGGAGGAGGAGGAAGAGGTTTCCAGGTGAATCCAGGTGAAGGTTATTATTGATCACTTATTGGTTATTGATCGTCTGCTGCTCGGCTGGTGGATGGAGGGTGTTGTCACGGCGACAGGACGTTCGGCCACCTGTTGTGTTGTCATGACGCGTCGTGTCCGATCAGGAACCAATCACAGATCAATTAAACGCCTCGAACCGACTCGTTAAGACACGGAGCGAACGCACACATCCACAACTTTAAAGGGATAGTTCAACATTTTAGCCCATCACCATAACCCCTATAGTCATAGCAGTAGGTTCATCGGTGCAAGCTATTTATAGAACGGTGGAGCAGAGCCGTGAGCTGCTCAGAGCTACGCTACGGAGGCTCATTATGGGATTTCTTGGTTTCCCTCATCAAACTCATCAAATACACAATCCAACAACTCCACAACGCTCTGGTGGACAAGTTGTGACCTGCACATTCACCACGCTATGAGATAATAACACAACGTTACCACACACAGTTGTTTTAGAGGGAAATACAGAGACTGTTGATGAACAACTGTCCCTGAAGGCAACGTGCATCAGAGGTTTTACATGAATTTACCTCTAAACAACGACATCGGTACCGAGACTCAACGACACAGAACCTAAACCTCAGTGGAGACACCTGCTGGAGACACAGACAGATTTCTAATCTTTATTATGTTAAATATTCAAGTTATATTCACATTTTATACCTGCTTATTATCCACTAAAGGTGCATTCCAACCAAATTGGATTACAACACATCTAGGAAATATTACAAGTAGTGGTTTAACCTCCATCCATCACAGTAACAATATTCAACATGTGAACTGTGTCATGATGTAAAAGCCAAACAGTCTGGACCGGTGGTCTCTACTGGACCTGGACTCGAACCCAACACACACACACACACACGGACACACACACACACACACGGACACACACACACACACACGGACACACAGACACACACACCACCCGGGCGTGGAGCCGAGGTCCGGCCTCCTCCGTGTAAATGAGTCACGTTTGGACAGTTTGCACCAATCGGCTCCGTCTGGGGTTCTGCTGTCGGAGCCTCGTTACCACGGCGAGTCAGGCTGCACACACACACACACACACACACACACACACACACACACACACACAGGCCAGCAGTGTGTGTGTGTGTGTGTGTGCAGTGACAGTGACAGCAGCTGACAGCTTCAGATGTGACGGCCTCCTTCTAAATTTACCCTGCTGCTTTTTACACATCCTCCACTACACACTGCAGACCGGACCGGACTCTCAGGAACCTGGACCGGACTCTCAGGAACCTGGACCGGACTGCACTGGACTCTGGACTGGACTTTGGACTGGATTGGATTCTGGACTGGACTGACTCCAGATGTGGATCAGGGTTCTGGTTTTCTGACACAAAAGATTCAAATGTTTTAGAGATCAGTTTGTTACTAGATGGACCAGGTCTGCAGTCCAGGACCGAGTCTACAGTCCTGGACCAGGTCTACAGTCCTGGACCGGGTCTACAGTCCTGGACCGGGTCTACAGTCCTGGACCGGGTCTACAGTCCTGGACCGGGTCTACAGTCCTGGACCGGGTCTAGCTGTGCCGGTGGCTCCCCCTGCTGGTCTCAGTGGAACACGATTAAAACCTGAACCTAAGGAGAGAAACTAGAACAACAGAACCAGACTGAGCTCCGTCCAGACCGGATCCACATGGAACCACCTTCATCATCTTCATCATCTTCATCATCATCATCTTCATCCTCCAGACCGACCCTCCTCCTCCTCCTCTTCCTCCTCTTCTTCATGTTTCTATATTTAGCAGCTTCTATATTTATATTGTTGGTGGTTTGTGTTAAATAATGAAGCTCCTGCAGTACCGCAGGCTGACAGCAGGAGGCAGCACAACACAACACTACACAACACAACACCACACAACACTACACAACACAACAACACAACACAACACCAGACCAGACTCCATGAGTTTCCATTACTCCATGATGATTCCCTCAGATATTCCTGCTTCCTGGTTTTCCCTGTTTTCAGTCTGAGCCCATGATCCTGATCCGGATCCAGACCCGTTCCCTCCATCCGGATCACCGTTAAAGGAATAAGTTCAACTTTTATTCAAACGGTGCCAACCCCAGATCAACGAGGCGTTCAGGGTCTGGTCGCGTGTTTCAGATTTACAGGAGGAACCTGAAGGCATCGCGGGGCGAGGAGGGGCGGGGCCTAAAGTCCACCTGCAGGTCTGGTCACCTGGACCTGAGACCAGGCCAGCGCCCCCGGCCGGTCGTGTCCCTGTCCCTCTGGGGGGACGCTTTGGTCTCCGTGGTGACCCAGATGGCGAGGCGTGGCCCGGCCGTGGCGAGGAGGGGGGGGGGGGTGGGGGGGGGGGTGAGGCGGGGGGGGAGGGGCCGTCTCTCAGCTCTGGTCGACTGTTTCAGAATAACTCCTGATCTGTTTCCTTCTTCATGTCTGAGGACAGAAGCGACCGAGTATCATGGATTCCAACGGTCCCTGAACGCACCGCGGCGTCACGCGCATCAGCCGGCGTGAACGCCGTCTGTGGGAGAATCTATAATATTCTAACGGAACCACTTCTGGTCACGTGATGAAAGAGTCTCATCTTGTTTCTGACGGTCGTAGCGTCTCCACAGTAAAAAGGAACATTTACAACAGTCTCAGATTTGATTTCTTTGTTCTATTATTAGAAAATCATTTCCTTAAAACATAAAACACTCTTAAAGGCTGAGGAGTCGTGATAAATATTCAAAATTCAGAATTTTGACCATTTTTTACTAGAAAAAATAACTTTAACCCTCAAATTGACCCAATCTTCCTCCATCCTTCCTTTCTCCCACAATCCTTATTCCCTTCCTTTGTTGCTTCCTTCCCTTGTCCACTTTCTTCCTCTTTTGATCCAGTTGACCTGATCTGTTCCCTCCCTCCATCATTCTTTCCTTCCTTCTTTCCACAATCCTTTTTCCCTCCCTTCCTTCCTTCCTTCCTTCCCTTTGTCCTTACTTCTTCCTCTCTCCTTCTATCTTACTTTCCTTTTTCCCTTCCTTCTTTCATTCCATGTTTCCTTTCGTCCTTCCTTCCTTCCTTGACCCAGAAGGACAACAGGAGGGTTCATTACCAAGTACCAGGTTTAACTTCATCTAAGATCAACGGTTCAGACAAACTGGGTTTAAACATCCCATAATAACAGCATGTGCAACAGGGAAGTCTGCTGCGTGTTGGTCCTGTTGTGCATCATATTAACGGGTCAAAGTTGTTACAACGGTCCAGATGCTGCGGAGCAGGACGTTACACAACCCCGCAGTGAGTCTACGAGCTGCATGTGGAGAGGCAGTGGTTAAAGGAGCAGTGCAAACAAACACAGAAAACAGTAGCATAATTAAAACACTGGTACCAGGTATCGGTCCAGGTCGGTACCATGGCAACAATAAAACACTGGTACCAGGTATCGGTCCAGGTCGGTACCATGGCAACACGCCACCGCTGGACCAGGTCTGGACTGTGACGTCCAACGACACGTTTCAGAGTTCAGTTTCCAGTTTGAACGCTTCACCTCTGTAAAGATGAAGGTTTGAAAACACACCAGTCGTCTTGAGGCTCTCTCCATCCCATAATCATCATCATCCTCCTCTAAACCCACAGAAACAACAATAATCCATTATTCAGCAGCAGCAGCAGCCGGTGACGAGCAGCAGATGTGACGGCGCAGGGAGAAGATGGAGGAGGAGACAGACCTGAGACCAGCTGAGTCTGGACCGCCGTCCTCTGACCGCCGTCTCCGTTAGCAACCAGTCTGTCCATTGTTTACATCATTAATCGATCAGCTGTTTGGTCAATAACATGTCAATCAACCAGTGACGACTCAGGAGCTGAAGAAAAGAATTTTGACTTTTTTTCTTAAAAAACTATTAAAACCGATTATTATTGACGATTAATTTAATAATTGATCGATAAATTGCTGCGGTTTTTGTTGCAATGTTGTTGTTTTTATTTCCTGTCCTCAGCAGGCCGGACCCAAGATGAGAAAAATGATATTAAAGTTAAATTAAATCATTATTATTTCATGAGAATCGTCATGAAATATACATCCCATAATGTAGCATGTAGCTTGTAGCTTGTAGCATGTAGCGAGCTAGTGCTACAAAGCAGAAGGCAGAGTAAATAGTTGTAAATCAGTGGTTCTCAACGTGGGGTCCGGGGACCCCCAGGGGTCCTTGGGAGAGTTCAAGGGGGTCCCCAACTTTTTCTTGAAATTCTACCACTTTTTCAGTTTTGATAATTAAAAAAAAGTTCGAGAATTTCTATGTTGTTTTTTTTGAGAATTTAATTTTTGTTTTTTGAGATTTTTTTTTTTGAGAATTTCAATTTTTTTGAGAAGTAAAAAAAAGAATTTTTTTGAGAAGTAAAAAAAAGAATTTTTTTGAGAATTAAAAAAAAATTTTTTTTTTGAGAATTTCAATTTTTTTGAGAAGTAAAAAAAAAGAATTTTTTGAGAATTAAAAAATTTTTTTTTGAGAATTTCTAAAAAAATTTTTTTTGAGAATTAAATTTATTTTTTTGAGAATTTCTATTTTTGTTGAGAAATTCTAAAAAAAAATTGAGAAATTCTAAAAAAAATTTTTTTGAGAATATCTAAAAAAAAATTTGAGAATTTTTTTTTTGAGAATTTACCACTTTTTTGTAGAAAATAAACTTTTTTTTTTTTTTTTTTACCACTTCTTACAAATGCATTTGTACCACTTTTTTACAGAAATGTCTCTATAATATTTATAATATTTCCAAATATTTCCAAAAGTTCATGAATGTACACATTTTTTTTACATTATCCAGTCTCAGAACAAGCATTTCTGGTGTCTGCTTAAAAAATGTGTCCACTGGGGTCCATGGTCTAATTTGTGTCAATTTAAGGGTCCTTAATGTAAACAAGGTTGAGAACCACTGGTTTAAATTGTGTTAAATGTGGTCGTTATTGTATCGATCAGGATCGGCGAGGCGTCGTCATGGTAACGCTTGTGTTTATTGCAGGTTGCAGGTGAACGAGGAACGACCGACGTGTTCAAACTTCACCGCAGAGGTCAAAGGTCACAGACAGACGGCCGGCCGCCCACGCCTTCCCAGCATCCTCTCTGTTCCTCCTCCTTCTGTTCTCCTCAGCTCCCTGCAGCGTGTGTGTGTGTGTGTGTGTGTGTGTGTGTGTGTGTGTGTGTGTGTGTGTGTGTGTGTGTGTGTGTGTGTGTGTGTGTGTGTGTGTGTGTGTGTGTGTGTGTGTGTGTGTGTGTTGAACACGCATGGCTGCACCTCCTGGCTTCAGTCCTCCTCCAGGGCTCACGAGCCTCACACACACACACACACACACACACACACACACAGTGACATGTTAAACTTCCTGGTTCGTCACAGCCAATGGTCACATGACTTCTGCTGCTTTAAAGGAGAATTCTGGCCATTTTTGACCCTTACATCGTCGTCCTGATGGTCACCTGGTGTTGGCTGGAGCAAAAAACGCGACTAAAATTGATGCAGGGAAACCAGCGTTACCATGGCGAGACGGCGCTAACGCTAGCGACAACACTTTGTCCTCGTTGTGATGATTTCTTTACAGAAATAAACGGTCAGAGATATTCTGGACGTCACCACTGCTCTGCTCCATCGGTTATTGTTGAATAGAAATCATCACAACAAGGACAAAGTGTTAGTTTGTGTGTCGGGGAGAGCAGACCGGCGCTCTGTGATCGGATAGTCATGTCTTTCCAGGACGTTCCAGAGTTGGCCTTCTCCATCCATCACATCATTTAACGTCATAAAGATTCCTAAATCCCGCCACTTTCCAAAAAAAAACAAAACAAGTTATGCCGGAAGCAAAAGGCAAATGAGCTCAACTCACACGGAACGAAAACAAAGCGACTGAGTTTCAGACCAGAGACGAGTCGAGTCTGGTCAGACGTTACAACGTTACAACGTTACAACGTTACAACGTTACAACGTCACAACCTGCTGCAGAGTGGAGGTCAACGACCAGCAACTGGGTTTAACTACATTAATGTCAACTTGAACATCTGTAGAGCTGCAACAATTCATCGATTAAACAACAATAATCGATTATTAAAGGGGTCCTATTATGAAAATCCACTTTCTATAGGTTTTGTAGTGGTCCTATGTGTTCCCGGGGCCTTTCTATGACGCCTGAAGGTGAAAAAAGTCTGTTCACTCCCTCAATTGATTTTTACACTTTTTTGAGATCGTGTCTCCAAACGGGCGAATTGAAAGTGCTGGCGGACTTGACGTCAGGATGTGTTGAACTCGAGTAACTCCACCTCCCGGTACTTCCTTATCCTCCCCCTGGGCAAGTCTGGAAAAACGTTGCTGCTGAGCCATTTCCTGATGGCACCACCTCCACCCCCTCGTCCGGTCGGCCCGTCATTTCACATGAACCGTAGATACGGGAACATCGGTCGGTAACGCTACCGCGGCCGGTAGATGGTCATTTTGAATCACTGACTGAAAAACAGCTGCCCGTCATTAAAAATGAAACCGCGGATATTGGCCTGTTACGGCTTCTCAAATTAGCGGTCCTCATCACGGAGTGAGAGACATGATCCTGATCTGAACGAGGAAGTCTTCTGCAAAACCATATTCTCCGGTAACTTCTCATCAATAACAGTAATAATGACAGTTTGATTTAGGAGCCTCAGTGATCTCCTTCTGTCACAGTGAAACAGTAATATTTTTTCAGACAAGATGCGAGTCTCATAAAAATTCTCTGATTCCTGCTGTCTCAATGTCAACATTGGCACAATATTTCCCGTGACAGCTGTGGAGTGGACGTGGTTTACACATAATCATTTGCATTTCAAGGTGCAGACACCCTGTTCTCAGGAGAGCTCTGGAGAGACACTTTTAGATTACTGAGATCTAGAGCTGCAGATTGATTTGGGGACAATACACTATGAATACAATATGCTTGGACAACTTAAAATCATATGAAATAGATGAAAAATAGCATAATATGGGACCTTTAAATGAATCATCAACTATTCTGATAATCTAATAATCAGTTTGAGTGTTTTTTAAGTTAAATAAATTCCAAATTCTCTGATTCCAGCTTCTAAAATGTGAATATTTCACAGTGGAGCGACGTCCCATCAGCCCCTGCTGTTGCTGCTGCTGCTTCACCAGGGAAACTCCAACCGCTGATCAACCTCCAGCTGTGTGTGTCTGTCTGTGTGTGTGTGTGTGTGTCTGTCTGTGTGTGTGTGTGTGTTCTCCATGAAGCTCTGGCAGCAGCAGTGTGTTGGTTTTTGATGTGTGTGTGTGTGTGTTCTCCATGAAGCTCTGGCAGCAGCAGTGTGTTGGTTTTTGATATTTTCACCTTTAAAATGTGGTCTTTTTTATATACTACTTATTTAATTATATTATTATGGTCTGTCCTGTTGTAAAGTTTGTTTTCCATCTAGACAAGTTCATCCTGCCTCCGTTCTCATCCTGCACAGCTGTTCATCATCTTCTGTCTTAAAATACAGAGGTTTTTAGTTCGTCACCTGTGTGTTCAGGTGTGTGTGTGTGTGTGTGTGTGTGTGTGTGTGTGTGTGTGTTGTCAGTGTGTGCGTGTGTGAGAGCAGGAGTGTGTTGCTGTATTTAGACGGAGCCGACTGTGTTTGGTCCTGATGCTGAGCTGCAGCTCCACGTTAATAAGGAGCTGAAAATAGTTCAACACTGAGGCGCTGCCCTACAAACACACACACCTGAACACACACACCTTAACACACACACACACACCTGAGCACCTTGTCTGGGCTGCAGGTAAACCACTGGAGCACTGAGACGGATCAATGTGATTGATCACATTGATCAGAAGTTCACGACCCAGGATCTACAACCTGAACCCGATCAGGCTTCAGCCTCAGTATAAACTGATCAGACGTATTGATCACGTCAACACAACGTTTCCTCTGATCACTGATCAATAACAGCTTCAGGATGTGATGTGTAGTGGTGAGCGTCTTCACCGGCCTCACCAGTCGATTCCATTACCATTCAATAGTCCAGTGGTTCTCACCGTGGCGTCCAGGGACCCCAGGGTCCTCGAGAGGGTTCAAAGGGGAAAGTTTACCATTTTTTCTAGAATTTTTTAACTTTTTAAAAACTTATGATTGCATATTTATTTTTTTAATTTTACATTTTTTTCTAGAATTTTTTACAACTTTTTTTTTTTAATTTTACAACTTTTTCTAGAATTTTTACCACTTTTTTCTAGAATTCTTAAACTTTTTTTTATTATTATTATTATTGTGTATTTATTTTTTAAAATTGTATACAATTATTTTTTCAAGATTTTTTTTTAAAAAGGTTGGGGGTTTTTTTATAGAAATTTTACCACTTTTTTCTAGAATTTTTTAACTTTTTAAAAACTTATAATTGCATATTTATTTTTTTAATTTTACATTTTTTTCTAGAATTTTTTACAACTTTTTTTTTTTAATTGTACAACTTTTTCTAGAATTTTTACCACTTTTTTCTAGAATTCTTTTTTTAACCCTTTTTTTAATTATTATTATTGTGTATTTATTTTTTTTTAAATTGTATACAATTATTTTTTTCTATAATTTTTTTTAAAGGCTGGGGGTTTTTTTTTTTAGAAATTTTACCACTTTTTTCTAGAATTTTTACAACTTTAAAAAAAAAATTTTTTTGAACCTTTCTTTTTTGAAATTTTACAACTTTTTCTAGAATTTTTTTAAAAAGCTTTTTTGCAAACTTTTACCACTTCTAACTTCTAAAATTTTTAAAACCTTTTATTGCAGGAATTTTATTTTACAATTTTAAAATAAAATGCTTTTGAACCTTTAGTGAAATAAACTTTTTGGAGAAATTGAACATATATTGACTAAATAAGTAATGTTCTTCAGTCTCAGAACAAATCTGTTGTTGTGTGTGTGGATGCAATTTGATGCATGATATACTCAATTTTCTACGTTGCCACACAGGACGAATTCTCTATGCAGGAAAAACCCTGGTATTGAGTTTCAAAATAAAATGAATAACCATCTCTGTACGTGAAGAACACCATCAAACTGGGATGAATTCTTTGAATTTTATAAATTATGTGACATAACTGCATCCCACTGAGAAACTCGACTGAAACGATCATTTTCGGCACCGCTAGTGATGCATTCACGGTACGACAACGTTTTTTAAGTTTCAGAGCGAAGATCTAAGAAAAAACAAAAACACTGGTTCTGTTCAGTTCGGCACCGACATAACTGATAAAAAAAGGTGCGTTTGATTTCCGTCCGGTCCGGTCGTCTCCACCCTGACTCCGCCCGCCGGTGTCAGTGAAGAACACACAGTGTAGAAACGTTGGTTCAGAACCAGACCGGGTTCAGCGAGGAGAACGAGACCGAAGCCGAGTAAAACACGGAGTGTGTGTCGGTGTGTGTCCATGTGTGTGTCAGTGTGTGTGTCAGTGTGTGTGTCGGTGTGTGTGTCAGTGTGTGTCAGTGTGTGTCGGTGTGTGTGTCAGTGTGTGTCAGTGTGTGTCGGTGTGTGTCGGTGCTGGAGCAGCTTCCTCAGCCGTTACCTTGGTGGTGACGATACAGATACAGTCCATGTTCTGGAGCCGGAGAGAGTCCGAGTCAGCATCTCATCCCGTCACCAGTGAGTCGGTAACTCTCTCGCTTCATTAACAACGTCTCTCTCACACACACAAAGACACACACACCGAGCGACAGCTGCTATCTACCAGCGACAGAGTGTGTGTGTGTATGTGTGTGTGCTCCGGTGAGCCTCCTCCTCCTCCTCGTCCTGCCCGGTGTCGGAGGATCGGCTCGGCTCAGCGGGAGCAGGACTCACTGAACCGCCGCTCTCAGGCTGCGTTCAGGGGCTGTAGGAAAACTCAGCGCCCGCATCTACAGACACTTTGACCCAGAGAAATGAGGAAAGAGGAGGAGGAGGCGGTGATACAGAAACTGAACCTGAACCGTTTCTACTGCAACACCGGTTTAATAACCGCAGATTCACTAGAGCTAGAACGAGTTAGATTACATAATAAAATGTTTCTTATTCATGTCAGATGTTGTTCCTGTGTTAATTAATTAACTAGGTCCTGACTGTTATTTAACATGGTCATTAACAGCTCTGTATGTGAATTCCCATATTTCCACTAACACTTGAAAGCAACATTACAATACCTGCACCGAGTGATCGCATCATTAGGTCAAACAACCTGAACCAAAAGATAATTTAACTACACAAAGAGAACTTATATTGAAACTTCTATTTATGCATCTATTTTTTTTATGACATCAAAAACAAATCAGTAAATTATTCTTAAAATGACAACAAGCTCTCATCGCTGCATGTAAGTCAAGGAGAGAAATCATTATGTACTGTATTTATTTTTTTAATTCTACCATTTCTTCTAACTTGGAGAATTTTTTACAACTTTAAAAAAAAATGTTTTTGAACTTTTCTTTTTCCAGGGGTTACTCTTCTTTTTGAGAAGTGTAACCACTTTTTTCTAGAATTTAAAAAAAAACTTTTTTAAAGAAATTATAATTATTGTGATTTTTTTTATTTAATTTTAATACTTTTTTGAGATTTTTTGTAACCTTGTTTTTTTCTCTCCCATTTTTGCTCTTTTTTTGTAGAATTGCTTTAGAATTTTAGCGTTTTTTTCCCCAGAATTTTTTTATTTTTTGGAGCGGTGGGAAGGTCTTACCACTTTTTTCCAGAAATTTCTCTAAAATATTTCCAAAAATTCATTTGGAACGGATATTTGAACAGATATTGACTAAAAAAGTAATGTTCATCAGTCTCAGAACAAATATTTGTGTATTTCTGGTGTTTGCTTCCAAATTCTGTCCAGTGGGGGTCGGTGGTCTAATTGTAGCTCTACATCTCACACACAGACGAAGGTGAACCTGAGCAGCTGTTGAGGACTCAGGAGGAACAAGAACCTGCAGCCGGTTCTTCACAACTCACCAGTTCAACATCATCCAACTTTAAACTTAACAACTTAAAGAGCCAACAACAACAACAACAACAACAACAACAACACGTGAAGTGAAGATGGCCGACAACGACATGAGACACACACAGGAACCGAAAAAGAGTCAGAACGAAACCGGAACCTGCACAGAAACCAGAACTGAAAAAAATCCAGATGAACCAACACCACCACCATGAAGGTCCTGAAGGCCAGTACAGCTCCAGTCTCCCAGTCCCAGGGCTTTTATTTTGAAGGGGTAAGGAGGAAGGGGGAGGGGGGGTCACAGGGTCAGGAGGCTAATGGAGTTCGTCCTCAACTTTACACTAGAGCTACATTTACACATCAAAATATTAATAAAAGGATTCTTATCTTGAGCGGATCATTAACTTGAATTAAATTGATCACATTGATCCATTTGACAGAAACTCAGTGTCTTATTTTAAAAATTAGAAGTAAATTAGAAGCTCTATTCACGATAACGGGACCTTATTATAACTTTTTTTTTAAATTCATCATTACATCATGTGACATAATGTGCACATTACAAGGAGAAAATACAATTTGCTTTTATGGCTTTAGTCTAATATTGGCAGCCAATTCAAAAACCATAATTCATAACGAAATTGGAAAAACATCATGTGACATAATGTGCACATTACAAGGAGAAAATACAGTTTGCTTTTATGGCTTTAGTCTAATATTGGCAGCCAATTCAAAAACCTCTCTTTGTTCCTGTAGTCCTGACAGACCTGGATGTATTTAAACTAAACAATAATGTGTTTTAACGACAGTGATCTGACACTAAATCACAATCTATTGATCAGTGGATGAGACGCGTTAGTGAAGTTTGATATAAACATAAATATCGATCATCAATGTGTCGTGTGCGTCGTGTCGTGTGCTCTGAGGACGGGAGGAGTTGTACTGTTCAGACCCGACAACATGAACCAGAATGAATGAAGCACAATGACCCACGAGCCCTGAACCCAGCACGGAGCACCTGAACGCATCGCCACTCGCTCAGCACAGAACAACCAGCGAAACCAGCGAGGAAGTGTGTGTGTCTGTGTGTGTGTGTGTGTGTGTGTGTGTGTGTGTGTCTGTGTATGTGTGTCTGTGTATGTGTGTGTGTGTGTGTTAAACTTCCTCCTCTGGTTTCACTGCTGCAGCGACACCTTGAGGCGACCCTGACCTCTGACCCCCGACCCTGGATCCAGAAGCCCCGCCCCCTCCGATGGTCCAAAAGCGTGGACATGAGGACTGAGATGGGTCATGCTGCGGAGGTGGACGACAACGACAGCCCCCCCTCCCTGTACTTACGTGTGCGCCAGGACCCGGCGAGCGTTTGGCCTGAGCCAACGTGTGCAGGATTTCATTTAGGAGGGGGGAGTCCTACGGCGCGTTTAAGGTCCGCAGGAGAGGAGAGAGAGAGACAGCGTTCAATGATGTAATCACTCTGGACCGGACCGGACCAGACTGGACCAGACCGGACCAGACTGGACCAGACCGGACCAGACTGGACCAGACTGGACCAGACTGGACCAGACTGGACCAGACTGGACCAGACTGGACCAGACTGGACCAGACCTGACCAGACTGGACCAGACCGGACCAGACTGGACCAGACAGGACCAGACTGGACCAGACAGGACCTGACCAAACTGGACCAGATCGGACCAGACCGGACCAGACTGGACCGGACTGGACCAGACTGGACCAGACCTGACCAGACTGGACCAGACTGGACCAGACTGGACCAGACTGGACCAGACTGGACCTGAAGAGGTTCAGACCGGACCAGACCGGACCAGACTGGACCTGAAGAGGTTCAGACCGGACCAGACTGGACCAGACTGGACCTGACTGGACCAGACTGGACCAGACCGGACCAGACCAGACCGGACCAGACCAGACCAAACTGGACCAGACCGGACCAGACCAGACCAAACTGGACCAGACCGGACCAGACTGGACCAGACAGGACCTGACCAAACTGGACCAGATCGGACCAGACCGGACCAGACTGGACCGGACTGGACCAGACCTGACCAGACTGGACCGAACTGGAAAAGACCGGACCAGACCGGACCAGACTGGACCAGACTGGACCAGACAGGACCAGACCAGACTGGACCAGACCGGACCAGACTGGACCGAACTGGAAAAGACCGGACCAGACCGGACCAGACTGGACCAGACTGGACCTGAAGAGGTTCAGACCGGACCAGACTGGACCTGAAGAGGTTCAGACTGGACCAGACTGGACCTGAAGAGGTTCAGACTGGACCTGAAGAGGTTCAGACTGGACCAGACCGGACCAGACTGGACCTGAGGTTCGACCCGTTAACAAACAGCAGCTGTAAACACCAACGACTCCAGAGTTAAAACCTGAACCAGGTTCTGGTCTTCTAAAACCAGGTCTGAGGTTCTGGTCTTCTCCCTGTGGCCACGACTCATCCAGCTTCTCCAGGTCTGGACCAGAACCTCCACCCACCTCGGTCTGGGTTCTGACACACGGTCTGAACCGGACCTGGAGGTTCTGGTTCTGACTCTACAGACCGACCCCCCATGTCAGACCAGGACTGATCGCAGGTTCGACCCCCGACCCCAGGGCGTCACGTTGGACCAGTGTGAACCTGGTCTTCTCAGAACTAGAAGAAGTCGATAAAAACAAAAACAAAAACAAAAACAAGCTGCTGTTCAAGCAAAACAAAACAAAACTGACTTTTAAAGGAGCAGTACAACATTTCTCTGTCTCGGCTCAAGGAAACTGTCAGCGTAGCTCCATTAAAAGACGAACACACACACACACACACACACACACAGTTGAAATGAGGCGATCCAGGACATGACGAGGTGAATCAAACCACACACTGATCAGCTGTTTGATGACCTCATGCTGACATCAGCAGTTTCTGAGTAAACAAACTTTTAAACTTTGGGGTTTTCATCAACGTTTCCCCAAAAACACGGTGCAGACGGACGAGTGGCGACGAGCAAACAGCTGCTCTGGGAGGAGAGCAGATGTTTATGTACAGATGTGTTTTCTCTTCTGCAGGAGGAAAAGACAAACTCAGAGTGTGAACGAGGAGGTCCGGCTCCGTCCGAGGAACAGGAAGTGATTAAATCGTTAGCAGAAGTGGACGACGTGGATACGAGCCGAGCAGGAATGTCAAGACCGTCGTCACGTAAACAGACGGAGCAGCTTCTTCCTGTTGGTGCTGCCGACGCTGAGCTCAGAGAAACATGTTGTGTAAATAAATAAATCCACTTCAATCTCTCTCAGCAGGAGAGGAAACGATGATGATGATGAGGATGATGAGGAGGATGATGACATCTTATGGATTTCTGTCTCATCCTGTAAACTGCAGTGGAAACACAGGATTACAGGAGCTGAAAGGAGCTTGTCCACAGAAACACGCTGGCTCACTCCGTCCAAGACGCTTCCTCTGATCCGACGCTCCGACCGTCTTCACTCCGACCGACCGACCGGCTGCTGCAGGAGCCAATCAGAGCTGAGATCCTGAGGACGAGGTCGCTACGAGACAAAGACCTGCAGCTCGTCCTGCATCAGCCAATCAGTACCAAGTCGATGCCAAAACACAAAAAAATAAGTCGATAACCTGCTTTTTTTTCGCTACCATGAGCACCAGATGTACAACTCTACCCGGTTCCTGTCAGGACGCAGCAACACGGCTCTACATAGAGAGCATTTCATTCACATTTGCCCCTAAAAAAACACATGCACAAACCGGAAAAACACACAAAAACTACAAATCCCACAATCCTCTGGCCACAGCGCAGCAGCAGGCGGTGAAAACAATCTGATTAAAACCAAAACCTTCTGCAGAAAAGTTAAGGGCACCTTCATCTATAAATCGACTTGCAAAGCAAATATTCACACTTCCTTTTCATTCATGATGCCGACACACACTGGCCTGACGCCTGCAGCAGTCGCTGAAAAGAGGCAAGAATCTGATATTAAATATTAACTTGCACCGTCTCAAATGTTAGCGGCAAAACGCCTCCATTAACATCCGTCTGAAGCCCTGCACCTGCACCTGCACCTGGACCTGCACCTGCACCTGGACCTGCACCTGGACCTGGACCTGGACCTGGACCTGCACCTGGACCTGGACCTGGACCTGGACCTGCACCTGGACCTGGACCTGGACCTGGACCTGCACCTGGACCTGGACCTGGACCTGGACCTGCACCTGGACCTGCACCTGCACCTGGACCTGGACCTGGACCTGCACCTGCACCTGGACCTGGACCTGGACCTGGACCTGGACCTGGACCTGCACCTGGACCTGCACCTGGACCTGCACCTGGACCTGGACCTGGACCTGGACCTGGACCTGGACCTGGACCTGCACCTGCACCTGCGCCTGCGCCTGCACCTGGACCTGGACCTGCACCTGCACCTGCACCTGCACCTGGACCTGCACCTGGACCTGCACCTGCACCTGCACCTGGACCTGGACCTGCACCTAGACCTGCACCTGGACCTGGACCTGGACCTGCACCTGCACCTGCACCTGCACCTGCACCTGCACCTGCACCTGGACCTGGACCTGCACCTGCACCTGCACCTGCACCTGCACCTGCACCTGGACCTGGACCTGGACCTGCACCTGCACCTGCGCCTGCGCCTGCGCCTGCACCTGGACCTGCACCTGCACCTGCACCTGCACCTGGACCTGCACCTGGACCTGCACCTGCACCTGCACCTGGACCTGGACCTGCACCTAGACCTGCACCTGGACCTGGACCTGGACCTGCACCTGCACCTGCACCTGCACCTGCACCTGCGCCTGCACCTGGACCTGCACCTGCACCTGCACCTGCACCTGGACCTGCACCTGGACCTGCACCTGCACCTGCACCTGCACCTGGACCTGGACCTGCACCTAGACCTGCACCTGGACCTGGACCTGGACCTGCACCTGCACCTGCACCTGCACCTGCACCTGGACCTGGACCTGGACCTGCACCTGCACCTGGACCTGGACCTGGACCTGGACCTGGACCTGGACCTGCACCTGGACCTGCACCTGCACCTGCACCTGGACCTGCACCTGGACCTGGACCTGCACCTGGACCTGCACCTGCACCTGCACCTGCACCTGCACCTGGACCTGCACCTGCACCTGGACCTGCACCTGGACCTGCACCTGGACCTGCATCTGCACCTGGACCTGGACCTGGACCTGGACCTGCACCTGGACCTGGACCTGCACCTGCACCTGCAGCTGCACCTGCACCTGCACCTGCACCTGGACCTGGACCTGCACCTAGACCTGCACCTGCACCTGCACCTGGACCTGGACCTGCACCTGCACCTGCACCTGCACCTGCACCTGCACCTGGACCTGGACCTGCACCTGCACCTGGACCTGCACCTGCACCTGCACCGTGCAGGTGGGGCAGCAGCCACGTGGAGCAGTTACTGACAAATGACACAATGCTTCACTTTCACATCTGGGAGAAAAACCAGCCTGAAAGTGAATTCATGAAAACTAAAGTTGTGTTGTTGGACTCAGTAAAGACTTCCTGTTGAGTCAGATTTACCATTTGGAGCTTAGATCATTATTCTCATTTATTAAATATAAGAAAATCTTTTGATAAAGTAGTGAATTTAGCAGTAAATGAGTTTTGTTTATTATCAAATGAGTGTCGTGGAAATTCACTGGTGCTATCGACGCTACACAGCTTCAGGTCCGTCCTGTACGCTACAGCGCCCGTTAGCTCGTTAGCCCGTTAGCATGCAGCTCCTCCCTGTTTCTCCTGTGAACTCGACAATCCTCGAGTCCCACTGTCTGTGAACGCACCGTCCAGATGAAACACAGAAACACAGCAGGACACACACACACACAGAGCGGAACAAACGACACGACGACAACAACACAGTCAGACCGAAACACAAAGAAACGAGAAACAAGCAGCAGAACTCAGACTTTTACTGTGAAAGTCTCTCAGACAGGAAACGGCTGCAGGTGTCGCACCTGGGTTTCCTGTCACGACTTCTTCCTGTGAACGCCTGTTTGACCGTCGTCCTCAGAGACAGACGTCAGTGTAAAACCAAACCCCGCCCCCCCGACCCCCCGCCCCCCCCCCTCCCCATGCTCGCTGGGCGGCGGGGTTTCTTACCTCGATGCTGGTGCTAAGGCTGGGCAGAGTGTCCGAGGTCACCGTTGTGCTTTGAAGGCTGGAGAAGTCCCACAGGTTGATGGGCGTCACAGGCTCCGCCCCCTTGGAAGACTCCGCCCATCTCTGGCTGTCCAATAAGGTCACTTCGTAAAATTCCTGGATATCTGACGACAAAGACAAGGAAGAGGAAGTGAGAGTCGAGCTCGGATTTCTGACGGAAAACTAAACCGCTGGTCCACCGTGGCGTTGGCCATCCAGACGACAGCACAGGTGTAATACCCCCCTCTAACCCCCCCACCCCCGCCAACACCAACAACTGCACTTTATATTTATATCTCTTTTTAATATCTGAGCATCTCTCTGTATCCTGTTCGTCCTATATTTATATTTATATTTATATTTATATTTTTTACCAGTCCACCACAGTGAGAACGGCAGGTGTGAATGTGTTTGTGCTGCTGCTGTAACACTGTGGGATAAATAAAGGCATAGTTCACATTACTTTATCTCCATAAATCAGAATATTATGGAAAAGTGACGGGAAGGGAAGTGAAGGAAGAGGAGGAACTTGTTCTGTTCTTTCTTTCTGGCTGTTGCAGAGTTACATCCTTCCTGTCCAGATCTGTGTCATGTCTTGTTGTTTGTCTCTTGTATTGCACAACAAAATAATATAAATAATTAACAGGCAGTAATTTGTTTCTTTTTTTTAAAGCCTATCATGGAAAAGTCAAATTCCAGTTCAAGTAAAACATATTGAGTTCATATAGATGAATACACTATTTCTATATTAAAAAAACTTCTTTTTTATTGTTCTTTTGTAATATTCAGATGTTTTGAGATCATTCAATTCATTATTTGTTAGTTTCACTTTGTGAGT
>CM064906.1:30943856-31198856 GCA_030347415.2 Decapterus maruadsi | reverse complement strand
TAATGCTGCTGCTGCTGCTGCTGCTGCTGCTGCTGCTGCTGCTGCTGCTGCTGCTGCTGCTGTTAATGCTGCTGCTGCTGCTGCTGCTGCTGCTGTTAATGCTGCTGCTGCTGCTGCTGCTGCTGCTGCTGCTGCTGCTGTTAATGCTGCTGCTGCTGCTGCTGCTGCTGCTGCTGCTGCTGCTGTTAATGCTGCTGCTGCTGCTGCTGCTGCTGCTGTTAATGCTGCTGCTGCTGCTGCTGCTGCTGTTAATGCTGCTGCTGCTGCTGCTGCTGCTGTTAATGCTGCTGCTGCTGCTGCTGCTGCTGCTGCTGCTGCTGCTGAGGTTTAAACTCCTCCTGATTCTCTAACAAACTCTACGACCGCAGCTTCTCTCCAGCGTGTTCGTTGTAGGTGGTCACATGGTTTTACGTTTTGAATCCAATTATTACGTTCTTTGTTCTTGAGTGCGATTTTATTCGCTCTGCAAGTCGGCCTGGAAACCATGGAGCCAATCTTTCCCCTCAACGATGGAGCCAATCACAGAACGGGGGGGGGGGGGGGAGCAGCAAGATGATGATGAAACACCGACTGAAGCTACTTTGTTGGTAGCTTGTCGATCCAACATGGCGGCAGACGCTTCAGCTTTTAATGAAGCGTTAAAAAAGTGTTTTAAGTCGTTGAGACTGCACGTTTATTTTGAAAAAAGAGCGACGTTTAGCGAGTTCTGTCGCTCTACATATGACATGTTAGAAGGTGAAGAAGGAGTTGAAGAAGAAGAAGAAGTTGAAGAAGAAGAAGAAGAAGAAGAAGAAGAAGAAGTTGAAGAAGAAGAAGAAGAAGAAGGAGCAAAAGAAGGAGAAGAAACAGTTGAAGAAGAAGAAGAAGAAGAAGAAGAAGAAGTTGAAGAAGAAGAAGTTGTTGAAGAAGAAGAAGAAGAAGAAGAAGTTGAAGAAGAAGAAGAAGAAGTTGAAGAAGAAGTTGAAGAAGAAGAAGAAGAAGAAGTTGAAGAAGAAGAAGAAGTTGAAGAAGAAGAAGAAGTTGAAGAAGAAGAAGAAGAAGAAGAAGTTGAAGAAGAAGAAGAAGAAGAAGAAGAAGAAGAAGAAGAAGAAGAAGAAGAAGAAGAAGAAGAAGAAGAAGAAGAAGAGGCAGTAGAAGAAGAAATCAATACACCAGCTGATCTGTACACAGCTTCCGTTCTGACCTTTGACCTCTGTGTGGAATCAGCGGCGTTAGTGAAAAGTGAAAAGTGAACGCTGGTTTATGAAACTGCAGAGATTGAGCGACGCCATCTGCCTCATCTGAACCCAAAGAACAGGAAGAGGCACGGTGCTCTGGGGGGGGGGGGGGGGGGGGGGGGGGGATTATGGACTGGGGGTAATCGTCGTGTCCACAGAGGGATTACACTGCTCGTCCTGCTGCAGACATCTCTGTTTTTAGGGGGGGGGGGGGGGGGCAGATTGGAAAGTGCAGCAGCAGAAATCTATTTTTCATCAGAGACACTCAGTCTCTTTACTGCTGCTGCTGCTTTTCTACGTTTGACACGATGGTGATCACGATGATGATGATGAAGTGACGTCGCCATGGTGACAAACGAGCTCGTTAGCATGAGTAAGGTTCAACATGGCTCCACACATCTGCAGTAACATCTGGGCTTCAGCAGCGTCGCAGCAGGACGGTGACAGAGACAACCTCCATCAGCACTTTGACTGTTCAAACTTTTAAAAAACTGTAATTATTGTTAACGTTATAGGCCTGTAACGATACACGTGTCGAAACCGAAACCGCGACACTCTGAGACACGAACTTGTGTCGCCAATGAAATGGCAGAACCGCGACACACCCGTTCCAGCGCTCCGTCGCTGTTTTTTTTTTTTTTTTCCATCAGCCACGTTCCACCATCGTCACTCACACACATCACACAGCCAGAGGCTCTGCGCACAGTTTATGAACTTGGTTAGTTTCAACAAGTCGGTCGGATTTTACCGTTATTCCCGTTTATGAGGAGGGTGAGTGACTGAGCTGACGCTGTGAAACGCCGGGAGGGGGGCGGGGGTCTCCGCGGCGTGGAGCGGTGCGGGACTCGGACTGCAGCGACACTGCTGCTGCTCCGTGTGAGACTGACGGCTGGTGAGCGCTGTGTGACGGGGGCCGGGACTCAAAGCAGCGCCCGCTATTTGTTGAAAACAGCGGTGGAAATGTCTGTTACAACATCGGAAAAGTCGCTCTTGACAAAGAAAAAAAAAGTAGGGACCCGACCTGCCGTGCCGTGTAAAAAAACAAACACAACAACAACAAACTGACAGCGAGTGTCACGACTTCCTGTATCTGGCCCTTCAAATTAAAAGCCCTATAGCCTTTCATATACAGTTCAGTCATATTGATTTTGACTTAATTTTGAAAAGACACGGCTTCAAATGTTTTTTTTTCCTGCGACCAATCGACCAGTGAGATTTTGGTCGGCTAAATTACAATGGCTGAACTATGAGTTTGCCCTGTGCATGAAATGTGCTTTATAAATAAGATTGAATTGAATTGAATAATATTTTTTTGGTCGACTAGTGTTTTTTGGGGGCAGCCCTTTTGTGTTGTTGTAATAAATAATCCAGTTTTTGCTATCAAAATCAAAATCTTGTATATTAACTTCAGTAAAATTCAAATGGTATCGAATCGTGTGTCGAACCGTGGGTCAGAAATCGAGAAACGAATCGAATCGTGACTTTGGTGTATCGTTACAGGCCTATAACATTATAATCAATTCACATTCTAAGCTTTTCATCCATCCATACATCGATTCTGTGTTTCTGTTTGTTGGTCGGTTTCTTACTTGCAGATATTTTTGACTGAACATGTTCAGTTGTGTTTTATATTTACTGAAAACTGTGGTTAGCTGCAGAAACCTGACGACACATGGAGATAAAGATGGAGATCTAGAAGGATGGAGATGAAGATGTAGCTCCACATATGGATGGATGTGCATGAAGATAAAGATGGAGATAAAGATGTAGTTGTATATAAATATGGACATGAAGATAAAGATATAATTTGAGATACAGATAGGGATGTAGTTGTGTATTTAAAGACACAGACAGGGATGTAGTGTAGTCGTGTATTAAGACGCAGTGCACAGAGGCAGAGCAGGAACCAGGCCACTGAGTTCACGGATGATTTCCACTCATCCATTAGTGATGAAGATGCTGAGAGCAGGAACCTGAACTGGAGCTTTGGAGGATGAAAAGAAAATGAAACACTCGAGCCGCCATCATCATCACCATCACCATTACCATCACCATAACAACCACCATCAGCGGCTCAGAGCTCCACCCCCTCCTCCTCCTACCGACCGGTCCAGTTGATGGATCATCAGACTGTTTCATTAAACATCCGCTGATTTACACACTCATTGATCTTCTGCAACACTCGGCTCATTCAGGTTTAACCACTCGCTCTTTATGACCCACACAGAGACACAGAGACACAGAGACACAGAGACACAGAGACGGACAGAGAGACAGATCAGAGATCTGAGAGGTCGAGTACGAACGCAGGAGCGCCACTGATTTCCCAGAATGCACCAGATGCATCAGTGAGATGGCTGCACACACCAAGGAGACGCCTCAATGGAAATATTGTGTTTCCAGCATTAACTCACTGAGTGTCAAAAACATAATTCATTAATAAAACATGTTTGGATTATGAAAATAGCCGCTCTAACACGCCTTATGTGTGAATTTGGGAACTCTATGATGAACAGAACTGAAATAGATGACGATCAAAAACTCACGGAAGTGCCCTTTTTCGACAGATGAACCTTATTTTGTACATTTGACCAGTTTGTTTATTCCTGAAGTCTGAGTTAAAGATGAGGTGAGTCTGTGGCTCTGACTCGTCTATGAAATAAAACACACAAAACACAAAACTCTAGTTTTTGTTTTTAAACCCAAACAGAGAAAAGCTTCATGTTCACAGCCCAACACTGGAAACACCACCAACTCAAAGTTTCGTTTCACAATGAGATCAATCATTCCACAGGACAACTCAAACTTTTACAGGACTTTTAACATTAATTTTTCAATTTCCATGACTGGGAAATTGGTCAACCATTGTCCAGGTTTTCCAGGTTTTCCAGGCTGTGTGGGAACTCTGTGACTCTTCCACATCTGGCCTTTATTTGTCTGTTTGTTTGTTTGTCCAGATGTTGGTGCTGCTGTTTGCCTCCGGACAGTCACACCGACTCCCTGATGACCTTAACGACCTCTCGCCTCCCTGAGACGGCTCGCACTCAGAGGTCACCAGAGGTCACCATGGTTACCACATCCATCAGCTGATCGGGAACCACAACCCAACATCTGGACAGCTGCTGCCTTCAGACCTCCAAACCCTGCAGGAACGGCTGCACCGTCACCACGCGACCTGAACCACGACTTCCACGGGTGGAAATCTCAAAACCGCTCGGCCGTTTACCCCACGTACAGGGTGAAAACACAGAAGTCTGCTCTGATTGCTCCGACCTGAGAGGGCAATAACACGATCGGCGGCGTGCAGCCTGACGATAGTTGTGTGTTGTGTTGCACGCTGCCACCTCGGCGCCTGGCGTGCTACAACGTTGAATTCCACAGACTTCTGGGTCATCGTATGCACGCGGATTTCCACCCAAAAAAACGCTCGTCTAAAGGCAAAATAAAAAGTGAGAACGCAACGACGCCACTTTTGCGTTTTCTGCTCAGATCGTTTCCATGTAAACGCAGCCTCAGACACTCAGATAACGTGATTGGAAACAGTAGCGACTACCACACAGAGTTGTTTTAGAGGGAAATACAGAGACTGTTGATGAACAACTGTCCCTGAAGGCAACGTGCATCATCAGTGGTTTTGCATGAATTTCCCTCTAAAACAACTCTGTGTGGTAACGTTGTGTTCAGGGCTTGAAAAACAACAATAATCATTAAATAGGCAAGTTTATTTAGGTCAAAAAAAAAATGTTGCACAGATTTCTAATAGCCAAAACCAACAAGTTGCTTCATTATTTCTAATTAGGGATCACTAGTTTAACCATTAAGTAATATCAACAACAGTCATCCTGTTCTTCTCAATCAATTGTGCTGTGTAGATGATGGCCTTTCAACTTTTCTGGAATAACAGAAATCCCTATGCAGCAATAAGAAGACAGATTATACAATTATCAAGTGTTTCTCATTAATTAAGTTGACTGTAGCCTGCCACAGGCTCTCACAGAAAAATAAATCAATAAAAATAGGCCTGTATTTTTTTCATGATGACAGTACAATGTGATAGAGAAGACTTCCATTCTTCCGTTTTTTCACAGTTTTTTTTTTATCCCACCCCACTCAAAGGCGAATAGTATAATAATAATTTAAAACTGCGTTTCACCCCCTCTCATCTCTGTCAGGTCATTCCACAGAGGAGCTGTCTCAGAGGAACTCTGCTGTTCGGCTGCACACGCGCTGTGCACATACACACAGACATGGGTGCAAAGAGACAGTTTGCACTTTGCCGCTCTATTGACATTAAATGCGGTTATTGGTGCTGTTTGAACAAGTGTTCAATCCCCCGCCGGTCCGTCTGTTGGATAGTCTAACCACCGACTCTGGCACTGGCAGTGCATAACAGCTGTGGGCATTTGACCCAGCCTTTTGGAGTACGTGCAACATAACGCGCTCGGACCATAAATATCGGTCAGCTGGTGAAAGCGGTTGGACATGATGTAGCCACGACGTGTCCCGTAAAATGACGCGGCGGGTTGTGACATTGTCAGGTGACTGTAAGTTTATACACTGGGGGAAACCCTGGAAACAGGTTGGGAGTCTCATTTTTTCTAGAGACTGGTGATGAACAACTGTCCCACAGAGGAATCTGGGTGCAAATGGAGGTGTTACATGAATTTTCAAACAACCTGGTTGTGTTATTATCTCATAGCGTGGTGAATGTGCAGGTCACAACTTGTCCACCAGAGCGTTGTGGAGTTGTTGGATTGTGTATTTGATGAGTTTGATGAGGGAAACCAAGACATCCCATAATGAGCCTCCGTAGCGTAGCTCTGAGCAGCTCACGGCTCTGCTCTGCTGTTCTAAAAATAGCTTGCACCGACAATTAAAGGTAACGAACCTACTGCTATGACTATAGGGGTTATGGTGATGGGACAATTTGACTAAATGTTGTACTATCCCTTTAACTCAATCACCAATGAACTGAGCTGAGGAGGAATCAAACCTCAGTAGAAACTGTGTGACCAGATCCAGATGTTCCAGGAGTCACCTGACTGCAGAGAGGTGACCCTCAGCAAGGGTTTCTGGGTAAAAAAAAGGGGGTTTCTGCGTGGGGGGAGGGGGGGTTGGAGAGTCTTACCTATGAGCGCCTGGAAGAGGTTGCTCTGGAAGATGTCGATGACCCTCTGGATGGAGAGTCGGAGCTGCCGGTCCTCGGTGTGGTTGAGCTTGGCGCGGTATTCCTCCAGCAGCAGCAGAGCTCGCTGAGCGTCTGGGGGGGGGGGGGACACGGGTCAGTCTGGGACATCACTACCATATATGGCAATAAAAGTAAACATTTGGTACAGATGACGATCAATGACTTAAATATTTCCCCTGAAGGGTTAATTACTGCTCCGATAAGAATAGACACTTAAATAATTAGTAACGTTTAATATTTTGACTCTGATTTTACACATTCAGAGTTTTGTCAAATTGATTAATGTCTAATAATCATTATAATCGTGTGATTATTTCTGACAATCATCGTACAGAGAAAGTTTATGACTGATGATTTAAAGCTTCCACTGCAGTTACTAAGTTTTAACTCTGATTTCTACGGCCTGAAACTTTATTCACAGTTTTTTATGGGTCTGGAAAAACGTTGGCGCCTGATTGATTAATCAGCTGATTTCAGCCCGTTATAATAATCATTAATGATTGAGACTGATCTGAACTTTTTATTCCCCGATATCGAAACTCCAGATTGGTTAAAACGAGCCTGAAGTTCAGCTTGACTTTGATTATTGATCGTCTGCTCGTCCTGTCAGAGATTAAAAACACAACCTTCAGAGGCCGATCATCATCAGCGATTGATCATTGATTGAATTATTGATTTATGGTTCAGTGCATTAAAACATCTGTTCAGCAGCTGGAGGCGTCGAACCAAACAACCGTGAATAAAACCTATGAAATCTCCTCAGTGTTTGACTGATTATTGATTATTGGCAACATAATAGAGACAAACAGACGATGGCTTATAGTGAACGACTGTTGATCAAAGTTATTGATCAGCTGATCAGCGCAGTGACGAGAGCGACTTCAGCTTCGTCTCATCATCTCTTCATCTTTCTGTTCGTCTGTGACTGAAACACCTCAGGAGATCAGATCCAGATCAATAATCGATCGGCTCCAGCTCCTCCAGGTCGATCGGTGTTGTGCGAGTCGTCAGGAGTTTTCCGCGGCCTACAAACCCGGCGCCGACCTGGAACACTGACCTTTATTCCTGTGGCTGCGCTGCCAGTTTTAGGTCAAACGCTGATGTTTCTGTCTGATCACACAGCGAACGCCACGCTTTGATTATTTATCAGAAGGAACAGGACGAGTCAGAGGGTCAGAGGTCACGGACGGAGACGGAGCGTCACGACGAGGAACAACCAGCTGACTGCAGATCAGCACGACCAGACACCTGACAGGACAGGTGTGTGTGTGTGTGTGTGTGTGTGTGTGTGTGTGTGTGTGTGTGTGTGTGTCGTCTCCACATCAATGAAGACGTGACGGCTCAACACCGGTGTGTGTGATCTGATGTAAAAATAGATCCAACCAAACTAAAATAAATGAATTAATAAAAGAAGTGGACGCAGACGGATCAGTTCTCTCAACATTAACCATCGTTTAAGACGCTGCACAATAAATAAACGATATAAATATGATTTTATATATATGGTCTATTTATACCTCATACATACTGTATATCTATATCTATATATATACAGTATATATAGTTTAAGAGAATGTCACAGCCTGTGCAGCTCTGTACCGACACTGTGGGAGTAACTTCACAGCCTGGGACCAAGAAAGTCTATTTATCTAGTTAAGTTCATGTTGATGATGATATTAAATTATATATTATATTATATTACATATAGTTTAAGTGAATGTTACAGCCCTGTACTGACACATTGGGGGTTTAAGACTCTAGATAATATGATATTTTCCCAGCTTGGGACCAATAAAATCTATATCACGTATATAAACTATAGCTGAAGTGAATTACAGCCACTGATTGGCTACTGTGGAAGTTTAAGACTCTATGGACAATCAATCAATAAGCTATAAATATGATAATATTACATATAGTTGTAGGTGAATGTCACGGCCTGACTGTGACAGCTCCACTGAGACTGTGGAAGTTTAAAACTCTACATGATGATCATATATTCTATTATATTACATATAGTCTAAGTGAATGTTACAGCCTTGTACTGAGACTGTGGAAGTTTAAGACTCTATGGACAAAACCATCAATATAAATATGATAATATTATATTATGTATAGTTTAAAGTGAAGTCTAGAGCGCATGCAGCTCTGAACTGATACTGTGGGAGTTTAAAGAAAAGATAATTACTGAGGATAATTAATTAGGCTGCTATTAACACACTGTTTGGCTCCAATGACACAGTTTGAGTTTCTGTCGAACAGTTAAAGTCAAAGGTGTGTGTGTGTGTGTGTGTGTGTGTGCGTGTGTATGTGTGTGTGCTGAAGTCTCTGTAAATATTTCATTAATATAACAGAGTATTTTTAGTTTGGGCTCTGCCCCACATACACACACACACACACACACACACACACACACACACACACACACACACACACACACACACACACACACACACACTAACTTGCAGCTTGGTTTAGCAGCAGGAGGAGGCTAACCACCCGGCTAGCCCTTTACCTCCACTTTAACTGACTTTACCCGGGTCTGGCACGGCTCGGCTCGGCTCCAGGAGGCCGGGCTGAGCCGTGTGGTTCCGGGCTGAGGGTTGGGTGTGTGTTTGGTGTGAGTTTGTCCCGGGTTAGTGAGGCTGTGGTGAGTTAGCCTGTAGTTAGCTGCTCCTGCTGGTGGTGGAGGTTAACGCTGCTCTGAGAAGTGAAAGCCGCTTAACGTACCTTTCTTTCGGACTGGCATGGTCTGGTCTGGCTCGGCTCGGCTCGGCTCGGCTCGGGACTGGAGCTAGTTCCGTGTTAGCCACATACACCCTCTCTCCGTGTCTCCTTCTCTTCTGCACAGTTTGGTTTGTTTTGTTTGTGTTTTGTTGTGCGGTTGTTTCTGTGCCGACCGACCGACCGACCACCGACCGCTCCGCCGGTTGCAGCCCCGCTGACAGCGCTCCAGATCCGGCCAGGAGCAGCACAAATCCCCGCTCTCTCTTTCCTCCCTCCCTTCTTTCGGTTCCTTTTCCACACGACGCCACCAAGTTGAGCTCCGCTCCGACAAACAAACTCCCTGTCAGGGGAAAACTGACACGTCCACCGAAAATAACACACGGTCGAGTCTCCGGGGGAGGGAGGGAGGGAGGGAAGAGAGGAGAGGAGGAGGAGGAGCGGGGGGGGAGTAGTCCTGGTTCAAACTACTGCCAAAGAAACCGAGCTCCGGTGAGTCCGCTACCGACCGACTCTCGCTGCTGCAGCTGCCCGTCACAGACGCTCTCTGTCCCGGCGTGCAGCGCTGCGGCGGCCGCTGCTGCTGCTGGAGGATGAGGAGGAGGAGGAGGATGAAGAGGAGGAGGAAAGTAGTATGAATGTGGCTTTGACCCGCCGTGCGCGTGCGTGTGCGCGTGTGCCAAACTCCGGCCGAATAAAACAACTCTCCGTTTCCGTGCAGCAGGCGGTGCGCGCGCCGCCGTGCATGCGCTTCCTGCGGTTCCGGAGCTTTGATGTTTTGTTTTGGGTTTTTAAGAAATGTAAAATAAATAAATAAAAACTTCAAAGTCCAGGCGGCTCCGCTCACTCTCAGTCACTTCTAATTATTATCCCGCACTGGTCCGCACTCCGGGCTGCTGTTGTCCCGGCTGTGTGCGTGTCAAACTTCTCTCAGAGTAGATCCCTCCTCCTCCTCCTCCTCCCTCGCTCCCTCCCTCCTCCCTGTCCCTTCTCCTTCTTCTTCCTCCTTCCTCTTCCTCCTCCTCCTCACCACCACCACCTAGCTCCACAAATTCCAAACTTTCGTCCAAAATGGCGTCGCACAGAGCTGGAAATGTGAACCATGTGATTTTTCTAAACGCCTTCCTCCTCCAACCTGCCGCCCAATCACACCGCTCACCTACAAGACAAGAGGAGGAGGAGGAGGAGGAGGAGCAGGAGGAGGGAGGGGGAAAACTTCAGGATTAAAAGAGAGGGAAGGTGAAAGCCTGAGAAAAGAGGACGAGAGAGGAGGAGGAGGAGTGGAGAGGGAAAAGTTGGAGGGAAAAAGTTCAGGAAGAAGCTGAGGTCACAGTTCATCAACATGTTTATTTAAATACAAACATAAAGACATTCATTTATTCAGTGCAGAACATGAACAACAAACACTATTTATCACTTTTATTCAAAACTTTAGAAAATAATATATTCTGATTTTATGATGCTTAATTTGTGACCCAACATTTTGTTGCCAGGCGACACGTGGTTACAACATCCATGAGCGAACGGGAAAGTGTTTATAAGACGCACATGGTGACGCAGAGCGTTGATATTTACGTCATTTAGAGCGTTAGCTAGCCGATACGCTGTTTTTACCGTAACCAATGCAAGGAAGACGTCACTTTAAAGGGATAGGTCAACATTTTTGGGCAAATTGGCCCATTGCCACCATAAAAAGAGCTTGAAAATATCTTGCACCGGAGGTAACAAATCGACTTCTTTGACCATTTGGGGGTTATGGCAATGGGACAATTTGCCAAAAATGTTGAACTATCCCTTTAACACCAATCTCCATCTTTTCCCGACTGGTTTTATCGCCTCAACCAAACCAGAGCCACATAAACCAGCAGTGATGGGAATAAAGGCGTCTTTAATAAACGGCGTTGCTAACGGCGCTACTTTTTTCACTAACAAGTAATCAAAAAGTTACTTTTCCCCGTCGTAACGCTTTTACCGCTTTTAAAATGCGCCGTTTTTTTCAGTCCATCAACTAGTTGGAAAAAAGCTGTTTATCTGTGTGGAGGAGTGAGTTTTCAATAAACGGGACGGTAGGGGGGCGGGGCCAAGTAATTTGACATATTTGAGCATTTTGTTTAAAAATAAAAGTAATGTAATAGTTACTTTTCCTGTTGATTTCATAATGCAATAAATAAGCTACTAATTGAGTTACTTTTTGGGGAAAGCAACGAGTAACTATAATGAGTATTTTTTAATGGGGGAGCTGGTGGGCGTGGCTCTACGTTATGATGTCACTAATATTTAGTTGTATTCATTTATTCATGCTTTAGGCTTCTTTCTACCTGGTTTTATTTCTGATGGGTTCAGTTTCCAGACTGTGTTGTGCTCTCTGCTGCAGGACCGGCGATGGAAAACAACAAAGCCAGAGGAGAAAGGAAGGTCAGAGGTCAGGTGGCGGCGGCGGTGGCGGCGGCGGCGGTGGATCCTCCTGAAGTACAAATCCAGCCTTTGGTCCGGACGGAGATGAAACGTCCTCGTCGTCTCTCATGTGCCGACGCCAACGCTGAAGCTCTGGCCCAGATTAAAGAGGAGGGAGAGAGCGGCTCCGGTGGAAGGAGGAGGCCTTTATTTTTAGACGGCCATGTTTAATGAATGACCTTGCCTTGAGTCCCGGCTCGTCGTGTTAAAGTACAGAGAGGTCTGCTCTGCTCTCACGCCATCGCAGTCGCCTCCTCCTCCTGTCGGCTACAACGCCACCATGGGCGCCGGCTGCAGATGTAAGGCCTGTTCGTTTTAACGCTGCAAGAAGAAAGACATCTGTTTGTTCTGTTGAGGTGGCGTTCAGGACATTTCATACTTTAGGAGAAACTCGAGTGCAGAACTCATAGGCCCCGCCCACTGCAGTGCACGTCACGCACGTTTTAGCGGTAAATTCATGCAAAACTGCTGATGCACGTTGCCTTCAGGGACAGTTGTTCATCAACAGTCTCTGAATTTCCCTCTAAAACAACTCTGTGTGGTAACGTTGTGTTATTATCTCATAGCGTGGTGAATGTGCAGGTCACAACTTGTCCACCAGAGCGTTGTGGAGTTGTTGGATTGTGTATTTGATGAGTTTGATGAGGGAAACCAAGAAATCCCATGAGCCTCCGTAGCGTAGCTCTGAGCAGCTCACGGCTCTGCTCCACCGTTCTAAAAACAGCTTGCACTGACAATTAAAGGTAACAAACCTACTGCTATGACTATAGGGGTTATGGTGATGGGACAAAATGTTGAACTATCCCTTTAATCATCGACCTACCTGTAGTTACCAGACCGTAACTTCATGAAGCGGAAGTATGATGTCACACTACATTGTTCAAGCGGTTCATTCTCACGTTAAATCCAAACTCAGAATATTCCAACATGACCTGACTCCGCCCCCTTTTAACACCCAGTTAATCCAAATATGGGCAACAGTGCAGTGAGGCCCCGCCCCCTTCGGTCTTCTACACCTTTAGTGGTTAATAAATAAAGTGTGAACAGGAAGTGAGAGTGACTGAACACTCACCCCTTTAACTTTTCACCGTCCTCGTTCTGTGGGTCAGAAAACGTTTTTTTTATTTCAGTAAGTTTTTGTGTCAGTTGTGTGACGAGCAGCATTAATACTCTGTCTGAGCTGCTGCATGCTGTGTGTGTGTGTGTGTGTGTGTGTGTGTGTGTGTGTGTGTGTGTGTGTCAGGCTGCCAAACTCCAGATTTATGCCAAGATTAATTATGAGCATGTTGTCCAGATCGGGATGAAAACTGACATGACATGTGCAGTAATCACATCACAGCGTCAGACGGCGTCAGATCACCTCACGCTCTGCAGGTCACGATGCAGATGGACGATAAACCCAGCCAGCTGTGTTGAAGCTCCTTCAAAATAAAGGTAGATGTCTGTGTTGAAGCTCCTTCAAAATAAAGGTAGATGTCTGTGTTGAAGCTCCTTCAAAATAAAGGTAGACGTTTGTATTAAAGCTCCTTCAAAATAAAGGTAGATGTTTGTGTTAAAGCTCCTTCAAAATAAAGGTAGATGTTTGTGTTAAAGCTCCTTCAAAATAAAGGTAGATGTTTCTGTCAAAGCTCCTTCAAAATAAAGGTAGACGTTTGTGTTAAAGCTCCTTCAAAATAAAAGTAGATGTTTGTATTGAAGTTCCATCAAAATAAAGGTAGATGTTTCTGTCAAAGCTCCTTCAAAATAAAGGTAGACGTTTGTGTTAAAGCTCCTTCAAAATAAAAGTAGATGTTTGTATTAAAACTCCTTCAAAATAAAAGTAGATGTTTGTATTGAAGTTCCATCAAAATAAAGGTAGATGTTTCTGTCAAAGCTCCTTCAAAATAAAGGTAGACGTTTGTGTTAAAGCTCCTTCAAAATAAAAGTAGATGTTTGTATTAAAGCTCCTTCAAAATAAAGGTAGATGTTCATATTAAAGCGCCTTCAAAATAAAGGTAGACGTTTGTGTTAAAGCTCCTTCAAAATAAAGGTAGTTGTTTGTATTAAAGCTCCATACAGTATAAAGGTGTCCAATGGGTAGTGTAGGGCTGCAACTAACAATTATTTTCATTATCGATTAATCTGTCAGTTGTGTGAACGATTAATTGATTAGTTGTTTGGTCAATAAAATGTTGAAAATGTCTAAAAACGTCAGTCAGTGTTTGTCAAGCCACCAGACGACGTCTTCAAACGTCTTGTTTTGTCCTCAAACCAAAGAGAGACTCAGTTTATTGTCATGAAGGAACAAAGAAACCAGCAATATTCACATTTAAGACGGTTGTGCTTTTCCAAAAGAAAAAAAAAATCTACTCAAACCAATTATTAGATTATCAAAATACCTGACGATTAATTTAATAATCGATTATCGTTCTAGGTTCTATATTAATACTGTGAAAATATCGAAGCCTCAGTCCACAGAGAAATGCACACAGCCTTCAGAAAGCCGTCAGGACTTCCTGTCACTTTGTGATGTCACAGCTAAGCCCCGCCCCCTCACCACCTGGACAACAACAATCTTGCAGGATTTGGTTTCTCTGAGTGTTTTATTCTGAAATCTACTCTGGTTTTTTTTTTTGTTTTTTTTTTAACTCAGAGAAGGAACATGAATATTTCCTGGATTTCTGTGACAGTGTGACTGAATATTTGAGTTTTTGACAAATCACACACACACACACACACACACACACACTGGAGAGTGTGTTGCTCCATCTGAATGGTACCACAGTGTGTCAGTGTGTGTTGTTAACCAAGCGCTCCCTCAGTCAGTCGAGCTGTGAATCAGCGCGTTGCAGCTTCACCAACAACAACAACAGAGCTGTTTGTCTCCAGCGTCCACTCCGGCCTGCGGAGCAGAGCAGCGTCCGTTTTTCCCATTGTCACCTGAATGCCACAAATCCACGTCACGCAGCAGCAGAGACGAAACAACGGAGGTCAGATTAACAGCTGAGCAGAGCGTTGTTCACTGATCGGAGGATTAACACTGTAATGATGGTTATCCTGTCAGACGTTGATTTATTCTACTGAGAGGTTTTGATTTGCATGAATTAATTGAGAATTTATTATTGTGTCATTCTTACGCTGTATCGCCAGCACATATGGGTTTATAGAATAGAAAAGAAGACACTTTATTTATCCCTAGGAGGGAGATTCAGATACAGTAGTCCAGCAGCTCACATAACAATCATATGATATAAAAAGTAAATGTATATCTACAGTAACTAACGTAAGGTTATACATGTGAATGAGAATAAGGTGAATTCTTTGTATGTTTGTATATTTACTTTCTACATTTGTCTTTTTTATGTATAACAAGTCATCACCCCCATTGTTTGGTTTTTCTTTTATTCTGTTTTATTGATACGCTGTTGGGTGGAGACGAAATGTTTGTTAACAAAAAAAATAAAATAAACAAGTAAATAAATATCAGCCATTGATTTCTGAATGTATAAGTGTTTTTCTCTCCACCTTCTCCTGGTAAAGATGTTCAGACATTTTCCACAGTATAACATCAGTCTACCAACTGTTACACTCACAACATTGATTTTTAATTGATTGGGAAATTGATAAATGATCACAGAGTTTTCAGTGAATATAGGTTTTTTATTTTTTATGCACACGTTAGATTTGATTTCATTAGATGTAGTTTAAGACTGGGAGAGTTTACAACTTCAGGTCATAACACACAGCACAAACAGTAGAATATATCATATATAAGGATGATGGAGGTGAACCAACACCTTCCTCCTCCTGCAGTGCAGCAGTCGTCCAACAGCTGGATGATGGAGATGCAGATGTTCAGTGATTGGACCGTTACTGTCACCACTGCTGCAGCTTTATATGTAACTGTTGTGTTCACTGTTATTGGAGAGAACGTCGCTGCAGCATTAGATGAAGAAGGTCACGGTGCAGTTCACCTCCACTACTTTGTTTCTACAATCATGCCAAGCAACAGGAAATTGACAACACAACATCTACTAAAGTCACAGCAGGAAATAAATCTGAATTTACTTTAATTATTAGATCTTACAATAAGTTCCACAGATCATCCTTTTGATTTAGTGCTTGTTCACCTGATATCCAACAGGTGTAGCTGGGTCAAGCTGACAGAAAGGTGAAGAGCGCCCTCTGCTGGACCAGAGGATGAACTACTAGTCAGCAGTGACACTGAAACATCAGATGACCTCAGGTAACAACACTTGATCCACACTGAAGTTTATTATCATCATTTACTCATTATGTTTCTCTACAGGACAATAACAGGTAAGTCCATACACATCAGTATCAGGATCAATGGACCCTAAGAATGCTAATAAAGCTGATAAATCAGAGTAAAATGTGATTGATGTAATTATTCAGTTTTTTCCCTATGATAATAAAAGTATAGATTCAAAATAAAGTTGATAAACCATAATAAAACATGAACAATATTAACAGGATATAAAGAGTAATTATTTAAACACAAAACACATAAGTAATTATTGTGATAATCTATAATAAAAATAATCAAGTGTAAGAACTATCCCATAAAAAATAAGATAAGTAAATGATAAGTTAAATAAAAATAAAACATAATTAAAATTAAATCAAGCTAATCAGTTTAACTAAACCAGTGGCTTTAAACCACTTGTTCAATTCACCTCTCATACACTAAGAAAAATAAAAGCCCTTCAATCATCATCCAATGGGCTGTGAAAACATAAAACTCTCCTGATGTCTCAGCTCTAAACTGTCACACTCCTGCTACAAATTACAACAACTGTGAAAAATGATATAAAAACATAAATGTAAAAAGTGTAAAGTGTACTTTCTCTGAGATTAAAAATATGTAATCATGAAACTACAAAAAAAAAAGATTAACATGAATAATAAGCTCTGATCACATTAAACTGAAGACATTATGGTTCACAAGGTTTTGTCCAGTTATATAGTCTTCAAATACTAGGCATCATGTAACATCTTTAGCATAAACGTAAAACTAGTCTGTCTGTATTTAATTAAAATAATTTAAAGTAAAGATGGTAATGCTTCTCTGTAATCTGTTAGAATGTATTTACTGATACCAGCAGATGAAGCAGAACTCTGTTGTCTGTTATTAATATGTCACATTAATGTTTCTGCAGGCTGAACTAGAACTGCTGCAGAGTAAACCCTGAATCTCTGTGCTCTTCTATTACCAATAACACAAAACATTAAAGAAAGAAACTCGTCTTTTTCTGTGTATCCATCCATCATTCCTTCCATGTGAACATCAGGGAGGAGGTGGATCTCTCATTTTCTTCCTCTTTTCTGTAAACAGAACATTTCTCATTCAGATCAACTGCTTATCATAACACAGACAATTAAGTTTAAGTTGTCTCTTACTTTGATGTATGTATGTTTTAAAACTGTACACAATTTGTCCTTCAAAGTTTTCTTTGATTTTGACTTTGAATTGAGCCACATCATTAAACACACCCACCTTTTCAAGGAGACTGGAGACTTGGTTCCTGTGTGAATCGTTTTGATTCTCGTAGCCACGGTTGTCGATCCACTCAGTCAGGGTGTTGACATGGTCCTCTGTCATGATGCCTTTGTTTTTAAGCTTGTTGTACCATGTTTGTACCATTTTTTTAGAATGTTGTGGAAAACTTTCTTCAAAAATGGCAAGCCTGGTTTTACTCATCTCACTGTTCTGACAATTGTTTAAGTTGTTTCCACAACTCAGGGGCATTGAACCTACAATGGTCAGTTTGAAGGTACCCACAACATCATTCTTGCACATTGCTTTTGTCACTTCGTCCCTGAAAGCTTGTGACCATGTACTAGGAAACTTACGATGTAGTTCTTTTGGCACATTCACAGAGACTAAATTTCCAACATTTTCATCTTGAGCTAAGGCTTGAGCTAACTTGCTATTCGATTGATGTTTTGCATTTAATATACAACTCTTTGGTGGTTGATGATCTGCATTGATGAACTTTCCGTAACCACGATTATCTTTTCTTGCCTTGCTGTAATTTCCTTCTTTTCCAACCTTTTCTTTGAGCCGCCATATGGTTTCTCTTATTGTTGTTCCAGCTCCCTCTGCCATGTACCAGTCCCCTCCTCTAATTTTCTCTGTCCACAGTTTGCGCTCAACAAACTCCTCCCATTGGCCTGAATGTTTTTGGAGAGCGTCAGCCTCCACAGATCTGAGCCGGCCAGCCTCCAAGGCGATCTCTTCTTCACTGGCCTCTGGTTTCATTCCTCGTGCTAAAGCATGAAACAGGCAGCCGCTGCCTTCATTGATTACAGGGACAATCATATTATTGATCTGCACATCATAATGGCCGTCAGGGTATTGGGAACTCTTTGGCCTGTAGATCAGTGTCACAGTTTGACCGGCAGGTTTAGTACCAGGGTTCAGTTCTTGCATCTTTTGGAGTTTGCCATCACGTCCCTCTGTTAGGATGACAACCTTAGTGCCAGTGGTTTCTGACAGGACTCTGACATCTACAAGAGTACCTGCTGTTGTAGCGTCCCTGATCTTTTTGGCATGCAACGATGCCTGTTTACCTGGAGGTTTGTCTTTTGAGGTCACATCCATCTTTCCAATGTAGTTGGCGTTTTGTCCAGCTCTGAGTTTTTCCTCTGTTCTGCTTGTATTCAAGAGAGTTCTTGTGGAACTTCGTATGTAACCATTTAGTTTGCCTTGGGCATAAGAAACAATGTGACTGCTGAATTTCTGGTGAAACACTTCTACCAGAGCATCAGATAATAGAGCACTGATGGTTTGAGATAAATCCTGTTTGAAGTTTTTCAGAATCTTAGTGTCTAGTTCAGAAAGATCATTTTGCCTCACTTTCTCTGAGGAACAATTTTTCTGATTAAAATGATTGATCTCATTGTGAAGGTTTGAGAAAAAATCTTTTGACAGGGTGAGTGCTGTTATGGTTGCTTCTCCTCCCAGTGCTGCCAAATGAGCAACTTGGATGGCTGTCAGAAATCGATGTGTCCACTTTTGACCACTTGTGACGTGTGACTTAACCCCATCAATCACTGTAGAGATGGAAGAGTTGAGCTTGTGCTGCCAACTGAGGTCTGCATAGAATGGCTGTAATGCAGTGTTGCTTAATTCTCTGAAAATAGACAGAAGTTCACTCCGTCTTTTCTCGTCCTCTATGAGATCAGAAAGTTGTTCTTTGTCCTCAAGATGTGAGAGAATAATGGAGTCCACTAAAGCAGCCAGCGGCTCTTTCTCCATGTTGGAAGTCACATCATTTACAATTCCCTCTTTCACCTTATCTTTAATCACATTTAGTATTTTTTGCAGCAGTTCCTCTTCTGCCTTTCCCAATGCACACATAATGATTTGTTCTGTACATTTCTTTGCTGTGTACACCATTGTGTTAGCAAAACTTGTCTTTGCAACTTTGCTAAAAGTATCTTTAGCCTGTCTGCAGAGAAACTTTGGCATTGACTTCAGTTCTTTGGCAAATCCTTTAATTGCATTAGAAGCTTTGAAGCCCTTTGCAATCAATTTTCCAACTCCAAATGAAATCAGAGATACACCGATAGAAATGGCCTTTTCTATGGCCCATGCTTTCCAGCTGAATTCTCCTTTCACCATGGACCTGATGCCATGGATGCAGTCTGATATTCCCTCACTGATCATCCACATGCCAACTTGAGCAAATGTACCAAATGTATATGCAGTGAGCACTATCCCACCGATAATCATCAGGCCCCCTAGACAGGTCAACAGAAGAGCTCCCCATTGGAAACGAGGTTTCTCTTCCACAGATAAGACGAACCTCAGACCTTGACTGTACAGATTATCAGCCTCTGCTTGGAGATCTTCATCAGCCCCTGACACCAAGGAGAACACAGGTGATTTCTTGGTTATTGGATGCCCATCCTTGTCTTTTATCTCCTCCAGCTTTTTGATAGCTTCACTAATGTTGTCATCAAAGTACTTTAACATGGTGCACTTGTTTAAAAACTGTTTTTCAAGGCTGGTTTGGTTGAGTTGACTGTTCACAGGGGACATCTTTATAATCGTCAGGCACACCATGCATTCCTCACTGAGGAACTTCAGAGACTCTTGTGCTTTTCTGAGATCATCTCTGGCCTTAGTGAGGTAATCTTCCTTCTGCTGCTTTATAGTACAGTATGCATGACTGTAAAAAGCTATGGCTGCCCAACTTTCATCTTGTGTCATAGCTTTTTCAAAAAGCCTTGCACCATCATCCCATCGTTTTTCATCCACTGCAATATTCCCAAACTTGATGTAATGGTAAATACTAGAACAAGGTGAAGTCTGACTGTCACACTGACTTCTTGCATCAGACAAATCAAGTTTCAAACTTTTTTGCAGTTCATTTCTTTTCAGCAAGTCAATATCTTCTGATTTAGTTTGCAACCATATCCCCCAGAACTCATTCATGATGGCAACTACAGCCCCTTCTTTTTCTCTGTGTTCTGTGTTCCTGTAAATATCCTCTAGGGTCTTGCAGTACTCTGAAAACAGGTCCTCTCTCAGTTTTATCTCAGTGACATCATTCATTATGTCTTTAATCCTTTCGGCCGCAGTCATGTCCCTTGTTTCCTTTGCTTCCTCCAGAGAAGACACTGTCCTGAAGGACTCCTGCAGATGATCAGTGCTCATAATCACCTGTGCAGATCCAGGTTTACCTTTACGAGCTGTTCGGCCAAATGCCTGCAGTTCCACTCTAGAGTTATCTGACAGGAAGGAGAGGATCACAAATAATCCCCCATTGTTGTTCACCTCTTCTGAGACTTTAATATCTGTGCCACGTCCAGCAAGGTTTGTGGCAACAATGACATCACCAGGATTCAGCACCTTATCTATTTTACTCAAACTGTCCTGATCACTGCGGTTGTAGAGGATGATCTGACCTGGGACGATGTTTTCCAGCTCTTTGTGCAGTTCTTCAGCTTTGTTGATAGTTTCACAGATCACCAAGGCTGCTCTTCCCTCTCTGTATGAATTTGGGGAGATTTGAGTCATTACCACATCTTTTATTTCAGATTTCCACTCTTCAGCTGAAGTCTTTAGAGTTCCTTTAACCTCAAATAATTTCTTCCTGTTGAAAGTTGGTATTTTGCAGGTTGAGAGTTTTGGATATAGTTCTTGCAAAAACAGCATGTCTGAGTCACTCCCGAGTGTCCCTGTGGTTCCATATATTTTCCCATGGTATTTTTCAAAAAGGGAAATGTTGGAGATGTAGTTGGTCACTGTTGAGATTGTGCTCAGTTTGACTCCATGTTTGATCTCAATGAACTGCTGTAGACCATCGCCCCACTTCTTATTGACTTCTACAATACCAGTGGATTTGAAGTTCACTGGACAGACGCCGTCATTTTCTACAACATACTCCTGTCCCTCCCTCAATCTCATGGCCAGAAAGGCATTCTGAACCCAAACTGACATTTTCTTCTCTATCAGTTTCCTCAGAAAACCAGGGATGCTGATTTTGTCTTTGTCATTTGTGCAAGGGGTGTACTGAATCTTCTCTGATGTAAGTTCTGCTATGGCCTTGATGAGAGATTCTTCAGAATCATAAAGAGGGCAACATAAGCCTTCCTCCAAAACAAGAAATGTGAGGTTTGGGACGTCCTGGTTGTTGCAGGTTCTGGCCTTAGTAAGATGGAGCAATCCACTGTCGTCCAGAGTGTATACAGTGAAACTGTAGGGAACATAGTGCTCTATTTCATGGAAAAAATCTACCATTGAATCTTGACTCACAGTTTTTAGTTTTCTGAGAAGCTCATCTTTTTCACTCTTGTAGAAATCAGCTGTAAATCCTTCTGGCACTATCTTTGATTCTTCAGCAATTTGTAAAACATCCATAGGATCCTCAATTCCTTCTGTGTCAATAGAATCAAATATGGCCTTGAAGAATGAAGCTGGGGGACCCTGTATGAATGTCTGGTGTCCGGTGGACAGGAAGCCATACTGACTGACCTGGCTCCAGATGGTGGCTAGAATAATATTCAGGTGCTGCATGGAGACCATGGGGCTGGAGAGGTAGGTCAGCTGTACTCCCTGATCCAGCAGCAGTGAGTCCACTTCATCAATGATGATGCACTGAAAGCCTCGGTCAGGCCTCACATCTTTCATCTCAAATATCTGACGAAGGTGATCTGCAGCAAAGGCTTCAATTGTTCCATAGACCACATCCTGCTGGTAGCACTTCTTTCTGTCTTCATCTTTGGTTTTATTTGTGTTTGTGTCAACTGTGATTCCAAAGTATCTGTAGAAGTCTTTCCATTCTTCTGCATCTCGTTGACACAGCACAGAGGAGCTGGACACCACATCTACTTTTTCACCCCTGAGTGCTCGCAGTGCTGCAAACATTGCTATGACACAAGACTTCCCTTCTCCAGTTCCCATCTCCAGGAGTTTTCCAGTATCAGACAAGGCCAAGAAACACCAGCTGATCATTTGAGTGGCTCTTGGCCACCACTTTCCTTTGGCATTACACTTGTGCACAGCATTGCAAAGGACTGCCAGAATCTCCTGAAGGTCTTCTGCGTCTGTGCTGCGACTACAAGCTTTAGCTTCCTTTATGTTTGTGTATTGTTTAATCTTTCCAGATTCAATCAGATTTACAACAGTCTTTACTATTGTGCATGATTTATCCAGTGTTTGTACATCAGTGTTTTTCATCTGTTGCATTTCATCAAAAATAAAGTCAATGTTTTTTTCTTTCTCATCTCTGATGCTTTTTTCTAAGTTTTTGATCTGATTCTTGGTTTTACATGAGTTCAAGAGCTCAATGAGACACTGGTTCTTCTCATCTGTCCACTCAGAAGACACCTGATATGTTTGTATCATATGTAAAATCTTCATGGTGGAAATAGAGTTGTCCTCATGATGGTGGTCAGTTAAAGCTACAAGAAGGTTTAAAGCCTCCACTGGGGACCAGAGTTGTTGTGCTACAAGGTTTGACATCATCTGGAAGAGTTCTTTTGTTTCTTCATTCGAAGCCTGGAGTTGAACTGCACAGGCAAATAAAGCCTCCAGACACAATTTGCCTCCTGGAGATGTCCTGTCCTTCTCAACAGTAAACTCTTCAAGGAGATTCTCAAGAATGGTCAGAATGTAGACCTCGCTGGAAGACAGTTCCTTTCCTGAACATTTTTGTAAGATGGTTATGATCTTACTGTTATCTTTAAGCTTGTTGAGGTCAGAGTGGAGAACCTTGAAAAGAGCCTCAATAAACCGGTGTCTCATTTCCATGTTCTCACAGTTAGAATTACCCATGAGGGTTTTCAGGATGTCTGCAGCATCCACCAAGGCATCATATTCCTTTAGGCCAAAGAGATCCAGATGATGTAAAGCACTGAGACAGCTTTCTTCAATGATGAGTCCTCGGTTAAGATGAGGAATTCCTGTTTCCATCACCTCCAATCCGAGCTGAAAGTAATCAGAGACAAAGTCGTCTATGGTACCGTACACAATGTCTGCTTCATAGACATCCCTCTTTGTGTGTGATTCAGTTTTCTTCATGTTTGTGTTTAGAGAAATTCCCAGGTGCTTGTAGAAGCCAGACCACTCCTTAGTTTGCTCATGTAGGTGAGCGTAAGAGCTCAGGACAATGTCCATTTTGTGTCCCAAGCAGACCTGTGTGGCTGCAAACATGGCTCTGACACATGGGTCCTCTTCAACAACAACTAGTTCTAGTGGCGTGTTCTTATCATTCAGCACCAGCAAACACCACCTGAGCATCTGCTGCACTGTGGGCCACCAGCCTTTCGTGTCAGAAACTGCTTTGCAGAGCTGAGACAGAGCATTTTGGATGTTATCTGCACTCAGGGTTGGTCCTGTAAAGGAATCTTTCATGAATGGTTCGTCTTTTGGGGCACTTTTCGAATATTCTAGGACACCAGTGGTGATGTTTTTTATCTTGTTGATGACAGAGTCATCCAAGTTCCTTGATGTCCTCAATTGTTCTAGAGCTGAATCTAGACTGCTCTCGTCTTGTTTTCTAAGAGTTTCTCTGAAGTCAAGTTGGAATCTCTCCAGACCGACAGAGTCCAGAGCCTGGATGACGGAGTGTCCAGAGTCATCTGTCCACTGTGGTGATATGTCATACAGTTGAGCTAACATGAGCACTTCATTCGTTGGAGCATCCTCTTCATATTTCCCTGACAGCCCTTTGAGCAGAGTCACTGCCTCCGCTGGTGTCCATTGGTGTGTTTTCACCAGCCTGAGGAGCATTTCTCTGGATTCTGAGTGGATCTCCAGGTCATTGAGATGTGTGAGTTTGAACAACAGTAGCTCCAAACACTGGATTTCTATCTTTAAAATGAACAGAGATGCTTTCCCAACCACATTCTCTAGTGATAATGTGAGGATGCCGAGGAATTCAATGAGAACAAGGTCCTCAGTGGAAAGGTCGCCCTCACTCCACTGATTGGCTATGAGAGCTGCATCAGAATCACAGCTGCCGTGGTGGTCAGTGAGGAAGTGCACCAGGTTCAGGTACAGAGCTTGAGTCAACAGGAAGTTCTCATCATCCGTGCATGCTGATTGGCTGATGGACTCCACCAGGGACTGCAGACGATTGGAGATGATGTTGAGGGAAAGTCCATGAGACTCCAGCGACAGGGCACACAGCTCTGTGATGAAGACTTGTGTGTGCTGCAGAGTGCTGACAGATGGAGGAGCATGGACCCATTCATCAAACAGGAGTTTGTCCAGGGCTGAAAGGATGTCGACCAGATGTTGAGGAGTCAGCTGACTGAGGCTGAGGTCCTGAACAGGGACGCTGCATCTGGATGAAAGTGTTTCTAGAAACTCGTCACTGTCTGATTTATAGTTGGACTCAAACTCATCCAGGTGTCTTATGAGAACACGTCGCCTGGACTCTTGTTCCTCTGAGATGTGTCTGTTCAGTCGATGCTCGTACTGCTCTTCAGCTCGATGGAGTGACTCCTCAAGTCTCTGACTCAGTTCTTCTCTTCTTCTCTCCTCTTCTCTCTTTCTCTCCTCTTCTCTCCTCTTCTCCTCCTCTCTTCTCCTCTCCTCTTGTCTCCTCCTCTCCTCCTCTCTTCTTCTCTCCTCTTCTCTCTTTCTCTCCTCTTCTCTCCTCCTCTCCTCCTCCCTCCTCTTCTCCTCCTCTCTTCTCCTCTCCTCTTGTCTCCTCCTCTCCTCCTCTCTTCTTCTCTCCTCTTCTCTCTCCATTTGTTCTTCTTGATCTCTGATTGGTTTATCAAAGCAGTGTGCACACTCGTATCCACCGTGGTCAAATGGTCTGTAGTATTCTCCATTGTAGAAAACAAGAACATCTCGTCCATGGATGGTTCTTCTGCTGAGCCAAGGCAAAGTCCGTGGCAGCAATAATAGATCCAATGGAAATGGTAAGGGGTCGTGGCTACGCAGTTCTTTACCACATTTACAGCATGTGACTGTATTGCCCATGTTACTCTGACCATTTGTTCCGTATTTTCAATGAGTTCTCTGACTATGGCGTTATGCTGGAGGGCAGTTTGTGCTTTCCTGAAAGACAGACGTTGCATAAAATGAAAAAATGAAAAATCACAACAATTTCAATTTCTTGTGTTAATCACGAAACATGTAGCAGTATCTTTTCATTTGTAACATCCACCTTTACTCTTTTGGCAGACAGTTGTATCCATGGCTATTCTGTATTCTTACAATAGGACGAATCGCCTTGTTGTTTACAACTACGTCCGGGTAGAAAACCAGCAATCGAACAATAGTGACGGACAAGAGTTTTGCTATTTTTTCATGTCACTATATCGCCGTGTATACTAATCTGATGTTTGTAAAGTCTATAAAACCAATGATTGGACAAACATGACTATTTACGTGTGCACATTTTTGTCATGTCATTTGTCAATTAGTCATGGTTATCATAGATTAGCCGGGCTAACGGTTAGCCACCACTTTAACTTTAAAGGTGCATTATCGCAAATACAGCAGTAATGGTATAAAATAAGCTGAAATATGCAAAAGATGGGTCGGGGGGAGCCATAATTAAATTTACCAAAAAAATAGCCACCATGGTAATTTCCGTGGGGCAAATGCAGAATCTGTTTTTGTTATGATCCAAGCCAGCCCGGCGCTTTCTGTGTTCAATTGCACTTGGAACAGGGAAAACCGACCTCCGAATCGGGTGCATGTTTTTTCTCCTCACAGAACTTCTTATCACCAAACGAGGCTGCTCTCTCTGTGACAACTGATTGCAGTTGTTTATATCTGATGCTCCGCCACCGGCTCCATCTAGTGGCCATGGATTTTGCGTTAAACCTCCTTTAATAACTCAGTGACTCAATAAACGGTCCATAAAAAAAATTCCAGCAGATATCTTAGTTACCAAGAGAAGCACATTGAAAATGAATCCCGCACTGAGCACCCCTATCCTGCATTTTTATCCAGGACATCACAGTCCCACAGTGTTATTCCTGCAAGAAAAGAAGATAACAAGTTCTTTAATGTCTTTTATTGTGTCAGGTTTAGACAGAGAAATGTTAATATTAGTTTAGTAGTTGATAGTAGAAATGAGATGGATGAATTAAAGCAGATTTCAGTGATCTGGTCATTTTGTCTAATGCTGCGTTCCAGGCTTTTGAAACCGTAAGTTACGGCTTCAAGTCACGACTATGACTTTGTAGCGTTCCAGGCAACCCCCGCCCTCGTCAGGCATCTATTGGTCCTCGTCCCTACGTCACCACATTCATGATGCGATGCACCCCTTGGCTGCACACACAGCCCTTCATGCCGTTCTCTCTCCTCATTGGATAACACTTGTATCCCACAAGGAAAGTTTTCTCCTGGTTTACAGCAGAGCAGAGTGACGGAGAGACTCGTGTTTCAGCTGAAATACTCCAGTGATACTGATGGAAAATAGGATGATTTAGGACTTATATTAACAAAAACATTCAGCTGATATCTGCTTTAATTCTGAAATAAAGAGGGACTCCTCAGTAACTCATGAAATCCATCACAGGTTGCTTAACTGACCAGCTGATAAATAAATAAAGGAAGAGTCGAAACTGTCAAGCAGGTAACCAGTAGGCTAATGAAAGGCTTTCTTGACTGGACCATTATTAGTGTTTGGTTGTGATACATGAACAAGTATCTTTACCGGGTACCAGTGAGTCTTCACGGCAGTCGTACAACATCCCGAGGCTGAAAGGCCGCCCAAGAGCCGCCACCTCCATCTTCCTTCCTGATTCACCCTCCATCGTCCTGTCTTCAGAAGAGACAGTTTAACAGTTAGATAATTTATATGCTGACAGAATGAGACTCAAGTTGTAGCCGACAGATAATCAGCTGAATCCAGAGCTACAGAGAAGAATTATGATGATGTTGTAGATGATGTTACAGAAAGATGCAGGGCAGATGTTATGATAGCATCACGTAGTCTAGTAATCTACAACAGGATATGTTAATATGTGTTGGTATTCTTATTTTATTAATGTAGTGTAGTTATGGTTATAGGTTACTATGGCTACTGCTGGGGTTTGGTCCCATGAAAACAAGCACCTCTGCAGAAACTAGAAGATGTCTCACTGCTCTGTGTGTTTAAACAAAGAGGCACCAGCTGGTTTCATAAAACCTTCTTTAAATCACTATCCTAAATTTGTTTGTTTGTGCTTAAAATAAATGTTGATGTTTTCTTTTCATACAGAATTAGATAGATAACAGATGTTTACTGCAGTATAGTTTGGATGTTGGACAGTAGAACAGCCACTCCCCTGTCAATACAATAGGGTTGTCAGGAGAACTGATACTTAGGTACCAAATCAATGCCGTGCGACACAAAAAATATGTCAGTACCTGTTTTTCGGTGCCGTCAGTACCGGATATACAACTTGGACTTTGGACCAGAGAAAAAACCAGCATGTAACGCAGCGTTTTACATGCAGACGAACCCCACCCTTGCCCTTTGTTGCCTGGTCTTGGCTCTACTGTCTCATCTCTGACTGCAGCTGCTCCAGTCTGTGACCACAGACAGAGGAGCCATCAATAGTTATGCAGTTTAGATTCATCTGTTTAGTTAGTTATTTTATTCTTGTTAATTGGAAGATGCTGAATACTGCATTAAGTACCTGGCCCCCAGTTGTCAATCAAAGCTGAAATACAAATGTTTCTTCTTCTGTACTCTTCACTTTTTAAATCAACAGTCAGAATTCACACGCAAAAGAAAAAAACACATGAAAACGACATCGACTGAGAAAAGTCTGAACTCGTCCTCTGACACTCTCAACAACATTTAGATTTCATCAGTTTATCAATAAACAAAACTTCAGGAGCATCATAATATTAACATGAAATCACAATCACAATGACTGAGCTACTGACCAGTGACCAGCGAGGGAGCAGGAACTGTCTGAGCTCTGGAGCTGCTGCTTATATAGAGACAGTCCACACACACACACACACACACACACACACACACACACACACACACACACACACACACACACACACACACACACACACACACACTTCAAACCTGAAAGTGAAAGTAAACTTGCTGCATTTTCTCCACCCAGACTGATCCTGATGTCGCAGTTATTTTCCATAGAGTAACCATCAGTCTCCACTGTCCCACTACAGTCACAGTGTATCCATTGAGTGTTAATTGATTAGGAAATTGATAACAACCAGTCACAGAGTTTTACAGTCTATATAGGTTTTTGTTTTTGATGCACAATAACCTACGTCTTAAACTGCACCTGTGGTTTAATTAATCTGGTTTTACTTGTGACGTTAACAATCAGCAGCTTCAGACAGAGAACAGCTGATTCACCAGGATCTAGAGCTGAAGCCTCCATCCCATCATGGTGACGGTCTTTACCTCCACTCTGACGCTGTGGTCAGTGTAAAACACAGCAGTCACATGAAGCATCGTCCTGACAGAACATGTCAGACTGTCAGTGTTAACACAGAGTCACTGTGGAGGGACTGTGGAACCTTTCTCACTCACTTTCTGTTTCACTACGTTCACTTCAGCTGCAGCTCCCACGGTTCTCCCTCCGTTAAGGTCCAGGTCTACTCCGCTCCCTGAAGACCCAGGTCCTGAACCTCAGGGACCGAACTGACGTCAGCTGGAAGGGACTGAGTGTGAGAGTCTGAAAGGGTCCAGATGCTGCCGTAGGACCAGGACCAGGACCACTGGACCCAAGACCAGGACCAGCACAACCAGGGCCAGGACCATATCAGGACCAGGACCAAAAAGAACGAGGACCAGAACCAGAGCAAGAACCGAAACCCAGACTGGGATCAGGATTGGAACTGTGACCACACTGGGAATCAGGACCGGGACTGAAATTGGGATCATACTGGAACTGGGTTAAGGACCAGAACTGGAACTTGTACTGGTACCGGAGCCAGAACTAAAACTAGGACTGGAACTGGAATCGGTATCACAATTGTAACCGGGACCAGGACAGACAGAACCAGAACCGAAACCAAAACTGAAACCAGGGATAGAATCTGAATCAGGACAGAAATTGGAACTAGAACCAGGAATTAAAAAAAAAAATGGGACTGTGCCGTGGAGCCCCAAGACTGGGACTGGAACCTGGATCTCCCAGGAACGGGATGGGAACTGGGACCAGAATCTGCATTGTGGGTAATTTCCTTGAACAAAGTTGACTGACAGTTGTTTTTTTTTTAGTTTTTGCTGTCAATGTTTCTTTCTTTTAAATAGTTTCATGAATGTGTTGTGAGGGTGTAAAAGTTAAAAACGTCATCAGTGTTTATCTACTACACCAGAATTTAAATATTCAGGTCAATTATCAACTGACATCTGTAATTGTTATGCTCCAAACAGGCGGTTCAACACAGTAGTGATCTTTATAGAATAGAATAGAGGGAAGGAGGGAAATTCAGACAGTCCAGCAGCTCACATAACAATGATATTATATAAAATTATATAAAAAGTAAATGTGTATCTAGCTAACATAAGGTTATACATGTGAATACGAATACGGTGAATTCTTTGTATGTTTGTATATTTACTTTGTACATTTGTCTTTTTTATTTATAACAAGTCATCATATCACCCCCATTGTTTGTTTGGGTTTTTCTTTTCTTTCTGTTTTATTGATACGTTGGATGTAGACGAAATGTTTGTTTGTTAACAAAAAAAGAAAAAAGAATTAAAGAAGTAAATAAATATCAGCCATTGATTTCTGAATGTATAAGTGTTTTTTTCTCCACCTTTTCCTGGTAAAGATGTTCAGACATTTTCCACATCAATCCACCAACTGTTACACTTCTCACAGCATTGATTGTTAATTGACTGGGAAATTGATAAATTACCACGTCACAGGGTTTGCAGCAAGTACAGATTTTTTATTTTTTAATGCACATGTTCGATTAGATTACATTAGATGTAGTTTATTAACCCCAGACTGGGAGAGTTTACATTGTCACAACAACAAGCTAACACCACATACGTTGCAGTTCACCTCCACTTTGTTTCTTCAATCATGAAACAGGAAACTGACAACACAACATCTACTAAAGTCACAGCAGGAAAACAATCTGAATTTAATTTAATTTAATAATGAAATCATACAATAAGTTCCACAGATCACTCTTTTGATTTAGTGCTTGTTCACCTGATATCCAACAGGTGTAGCTGGGTCAAGCTGACAGAAAGGTGAAGAGCGCCCTCTGCTGGACCAGAGGATGAACTACTAGTCAGCAGTGACACTGAAACATCAGACGACCTCAGGTAACAACACTTGATCTACACTGAAGTTTATTATCATCATTTACTCATTATGTTTCTCAACAGGACAATAACATGGAAGTCCATACACATCAGTATCAGGAGTCTGACATTATTATCATTGTAGCCATTAAAATAAAATAAAGAGCAGATTAATAATGAAGCTGTTAAATCAGAGTAAACGTGATTAATGTGAACAGGTGTAATTACATTTTTGGCATGGAATCATTTTTACAGAGAAAAACATAAAATAAAGCAAAGGTGTGTATGTGTAGCCTATATATTTTTTACTTTATTTTCTCCTCATATACAGTATTTCTTTACAAATACTGCTGTATTTCCTTATTGCTATATTTATTATATATGCTTTATATTTATGATAAACTTATAGAAGATGATCTTTTCTTCACCAGCTTCATTTGCAGCGCTACGAGGACAATGACAGGTGAAACAACACTGCTGACAGTTGGTGAGGAAAACGGTGTGAACAGAAATGTTCACTTTAAAAGGTTTTATGACAGTAGCTTCAAACTCAAACTTCTAATTTCTGCAGCTGATCTCTGCTTCATGCTCTTTCACTTGTTCACTTGTCACTTGAATCGGTGAACAAAACCATGAACCTAACAAACTCATCCCACTGACTATCTGTCAAACGTTTGCTCTCCATTTGATTCAAAGCAACAAAAAACTTCTTCATGCTTTTTGTCCCCATGTTCCAAAACATCTCATCAAAGTCTCCATCTTCATCATCATCACTCCTGCTCTCTGCTGCAGACGACTTGTTGTGAGCAAACAAAGCTGAATTGTTGAACTTGAAGTGAACAGGGAGTCCATCTTCTGTTTTAGGACATGGGACACTGACTGAAGCCTTGATCGCCTCAAGAACTGGTGGACGTTGGCCGTCTGCAAACGTCACCAGGACTCTGATGTTGTCTGACACATCTTTTTCAAAGATTGAGAGAATTGAATCAAACACACATTTATGTGTCGATGTGAGTTGTAAAGCAGCTGGTACTACGAGACACACAGCATCAACCTGATACTGATTCACAGCATCAACCTGATACTGATTCACAGCATCAACCTCACTGAGATCATGTTCAGTCCACATGAAGAATAGAAATATGTCTATGCCTCTTGTATCTCCAAAACCTGGTGTGTCAACGATGGTCAGAGAGTAGTCGATGTTAAAACCCTCCTGATGGTTGATTTTGTACACAGTGACTTCAGGGTCCTGACTTTCACCTTCAGATCTCAACTGATCCTCATCAGTTAATATGAATCTGACTTGGTCCTTCCACTCTACACCAACAATGTAGTTGATCATTGCATTGATCAGAGTGGACTTTCCTGACCCAGTCGCTCCAAGAAGAATCACAGTGCGATTTCTCCTGGAGCTTTCTGGGCCAAAGTTATATTTCTGGTATTTATGACTGTTGACTTCTTCTGTGAGAGGCAGTTTGTAAACTGAGGGGAATTCAGAGTTTATCCTTTTACTTTCACGTTTGAGGTCTTCTATGAGAGGTTTGGGTTTTGTTGTGCAGACATGAGCAGTGATGCTTTCCTTGCTCCTGCCAGCTGCTCCACAATCAGCTGTGACCCTGACTGCATATCCAGTCTCTGACTGAAGTCCTGAAATGATGGCCTCCTCAGCCCTCGACACCAGTTGTTTCCATTGGAGATCTTCTTCTTGCCCCTCGCTGTGTGTTTGGGCGTACTCCACCATGTAGCTCAACACCTGCACATCTTGTCCAAGCTCAGCAGGTTTCTGCCAGATGACTAATATCTCTCTGGAGTTTGATTCAACTTGAGGTTTTCCTGGAGGGCTGCAAGGCAAAGTTTTAGTGGAACCAGTGAGTTGAAGGGCTGGTCCAACACCTACTGAGGTCACTGCTCTGCATCTGAACACATACTCTGTGTCAGGACTCAGACCACTCACTGTGACTTCTGCAGCCTTTGCTGCTGTCTGCTGCTTCCATCCATCCTCTCCACGGACACAGGACTCTACAGAGTAGGAGCTGATGTCCTCTGCTCCAAACCTGGGTGGAGAAACCTTCAGAGTCACACTGTTGTGGTTTCTGTCACTCACTGTCACAGTTTCAGGCTTTGAAGGAGGTTCAAAGTTCTCAGTGACAGAGAAGCCGTCTTTATAAAGGTAGATGCTTGAACCTTTCTTTGTCTCATTTGTCAAACCGACTGTCAGGAACTTAATGTTCTCCTTCTCCTTGTTGGCCTCTGCAAAGTCAATGAACAGGTCTGCTTTACGTCTCATTTCATCTGCTACTTCTTCTGAGGCAAACCACTGTTCCTTCTCCACATCATGAGTTTGTGGATGTTGAGCATCGTCTGCTTTGGGTTTTCCTCTTAAGTAGGTTGATAAATCTGAGAGGAACGGTTCATGACTTCGCAGTGAGGTGAAGACAAAACACACAGCATGCTCCACACTGAGGATTTCTTTGTGCAGATGTTGAGACTGGACGACCTCTGTGTTCTTCATCATCTTGATAAAAGACATCAAGGTGTAGATTTCTCTCTCTTTCCAGTCCATCCACTCATTCAGGCTTTTGCTGTTGAAAGGAGTAGAGTGTCTCTTGTCCAGGATCTCTATGAGCACGGCCTCCTCTTCACCTCCTCCTCTGATTGAAGGAAGTGTCTTTGCCAAGTTCTGTTGAAATTCCAGTTTGAACCATGAGCACAATTGTTTAAAGTCTTTAAGTTTTTGACCGATCTGTGGGAACTGTTGTACAGTTGTTGTTCTCACTGCATCGTTGCACCTCATTTCCAGCTCATTGAAGTCCTCTAGGACGCTCTGAGCTTCCTGAACTAATCCGATACTGATCTGACGGACAAGTTTAGCAGAAGAAGAGTCTAAAACTGTCAGTGGCAACAGCCAGACCTTCATTGGTACAGCATTTTCTCCATTGGGTCCCAGCAACTCTGGAAGACTTTGGTAGACCTGAACTGCATCCTGGAAAGAAACTGGATTTCTTTTAAGAGAAAAGTCTCCGTAGAATTTGCAGGAGAATTTATCAACATTTGCTTTGTCTTTATCGTCCATCTTCAGTGAACCTTCACCTTCTATAGAAATGCATGGGATCTTCTCAATCATCACTTTCAAGTTTCCCTGAATGTCCTGATGATTTTCGTTCCCTGACACCTCACGGTCAAAGACAAAAAAAGCTTGTGCCCCATAAAGAATCCCTGTGACTACATGTGTAGCTATTCCTGTATCAAAAACATATGAATGCTTCATATTGTCTCTTCCCAGATGATTCATCGACAGCTGCTGGAACTTTGTAGTAGCCTTGTATGTCAGAGTTACTCTGGCCTGGTTTTTTGACGTCTTATTATCATTCAGGTATTTGGCAGATCCATCAACCTCAACCAGTCCACCCAGGAAACTTGCTTTCAGAGAAGCTTCAACATTAAGAGATGAAGATTTATCCTCTATTGATTCAGATGCAACAATTTCAAAGTCACTGTAAGGTTTTGGTACTTCTCTTGCATTTTTATCCAGGACATCACGGTCCCACAGTGTCATTCCTGCAAGAAAAGAAGATGACAAGTTCTTTATTGTCTTTTATTGTGACAGGTTTAGACAGAGAAATGTTAATATTAGTTTAGTAGTTGATAGTAGAAATGAGATGGATGGTTACTGGAGAACACAGAATATATTTAATAATTAAAGCAGATTTCAGCGATCTGGTCGTTTTGTCTAATGCTGCGTTCCAGGCCGTAAGTTACGGCTTCAAGTCACGACTATGACTTTGTAGCGTTCCAGGTAACCCCCGCCCTCGTCAGGCATCTATTGGTCCTCGTCCCTACGTCACCACATTCACACGCACCCCTTGGCTGCACACACAGCCCTTCATGCCGTTCTCTCTCCTCATTGGATAACACTTGTATCCCACAAGGAAAGTTTTCTCCTGGTTTACAGCAGAGCAGAGTGACGGAGAGACTCGTGTTACGGCTGAAACACTCCATGGAAGTGATTGCTGACGGAAAATAGGACGATTTAGGACTTATATTAACAAAAACATTCCACTGATATCTGCTTTAATTCTGAAATAAAGAGGGACTCCTCAGTAACTCATGAAATCCATCACAGGTTGCTGAACTGACCAGCTGATAAATAACACGCCAGCAGCACGTCGGATGACGCTTTGAGGAAGAGTCGAAACTGTCAAGCAGGTAACCAGTAGGCTAATGAAAGGCTTTCTTGACTGGACCATTATTAGTGTTTGGTTGTGATACAACAAGTATCTTTACCGGGTACCAGTGAGTCTTCACGGCAGTCGTACAACATCCCGAGGCTGAAAGGCCGCCCAAGAGCTGCCATCTCCATCTTCCTTCCTGATTCACCCTCCATCGTCCTGTCTTCAGAAGAGACAGTTTAACAGTTAGATTATTTATATGCTGACAGAATGAGACTCAAGTTGTAGCCGACAGATAATCAGCTGAATCCAGAGCTACAGAAACTAGAAGATGTCTCACTGCTCTGTGTGTTTAAACAAAGAGGCACCAGCTGGTTTCATAAATAACACAAACTGTACACAAAGAAACTTAATTCCTGCCCTTCAGGATTCTTTAAATCACTATACTAAATTTGTTTGTTTGTGCTCAAAATAAATGTTGATGTTTTCTTTTCATACAGAATTAGATAGATAACAGATGTTTACTGCAGTATAGTTTGGATGTTGGACAGTAGAACAGCCACTCCCCTGTCAATACAATAGGGTTGTCAGGAGAACTGATACTTAGGTACCAAATCAATGCCGTGCGACACAAAAAATATGTCAGTACCTGTTTTTCGGTACCATCAGTACCTGATATACAACTTGGACTTTGGACCAGAGAAAAAACCAGCATGTAACACAGCGTTTTACATCCAGATGAACCCCACCCTTTCCCTTTGCCGTCTGCTATTGGCTCTACTGTCTTATCTCTGACTGCAGCTGCTCCAGTCTGTGACCACAGACAGAGGAGCCATCAATAGTTATGCAGTTTAGATTCATCTGTTTAGTTAGTTATTTTATTCTCTTTAATTGGAAGATGCTGAATACTGCATTAAGTACCTGGCCCCCAGTTGTCAATCAAAGCTGAAACACAAATGTTTCTTCTTTTGTACTCTTCACTTTTTAAAGGAGTCATCACTCGGAAATCGCAATTTCTCTTGTTAAAACATGCATACTGGTGTTTGACCTCAGTTGAAACTTGCCTGAAAAGCTGGAGTTTGAAAGCGGCGCCGTTTTTTCTCTTCGGCTCTTTCTCCAAACAGGAATAGCACACAATGGTGTGCCTTCTTAAAGCAGGAGATTTTGATTCTGCTCCGACGGTGACCTCACCGTGGAGGCTACTTGCCTCTTTCACCACCCAATCCCGGCCCGTCCGCTACCTGAAATCGCCGAAGCAGTACCAGGGGGCTGTTTATGTTTTGGAGTCTGCATGCAGGCAAGCCCCCCCCCCCCCCCCCGGCTCTGTCCTTCCTGCAGCGAATCAACGTGCGCCTCATTACATATTATACAATGCACATCCGGACCAGTCAAAACCTCGCGCGTAATCTCGCGTGATAAAGTCGCGGTAGGAAAAAGGGTCAGAACAAGCTCAATGTTTGATTAAATTTTTTTTTTTCTAATAAGTTTTACGAATTGATCCAAAGCGATCCAAGGGGGGCTGGATACGTAAAAAAAACAGGTTATGAGTCCTTTAAATCAACAGTCAGACATCGATTGAGAAAAGTCTGAACTCATCCTCTGACACTATTAACTCAACAACATTTAGATTTCATCAGTTCATCAGCTCAACTTCAGGAGCATCATAATATTAACATGAAATCACAATCACAATGACTCAGCTACTCACCAGTGACCAGCGAGGGAGCAGCAGCTGTCTGAGTCTGAGCTCTGGAGCTGCTGCTTATATAGAGACAGTACACACAAACACACACACACACACACACACACACACACACACACACACACACACACACACACACGCACACACACACAAACCTGAAAGTGAAAGTAAATTTGCCGCATTTTCTCCACCCAGACTGATCCTGATGTTGCAGTTATTTTCCATAGAGTAACCATCAGTCTCCACTGTCCCACTACAGTCACAGTGTATCCACAGATATTGAGTGTTAATTGAATAGGAAATTGATAACAACCAGTCACAGAGTTTTACAGTCTGTATAGGTTTTTATTATTGATGCACAATTACGTCTTAAACTGCACCTGTGGTTTAATGAATCTGGTTTTACTTGTGACGTTAACAATCAGCAGCTTCACAGACAGAGAACAGCTGATTCACCAGGATCTAGAGCTGAAGCCTCCATCCCATCATGGTGACGGTCTTTACCTCCACTCTGACGCTGTGGTCAGTGTAAAACACAGCAGTCACATGAAGCATCGTCCTGTCAGAACATGTCAGACTGTTAGTGTTAACACAGAGTCACTGTGGAGGGACTGTGGAACCTTTCTCACTCACTTTCTGTTTCACTACGTTCACTTCAGCTGCAGCTCCCACGGTTCTCCCTCCGTTAAGGTCCAGGTCTACTCCGCTCCCTGAAGACCCAGGTCCTGAACCTCAGGGACCGAACTGACGTCAGCTGGAAGGGACTGAGTGTGAGAGTCTGAAAGGGTCCAGATGCTGCCATAGGACCAGGACCAGGACCACTGGACCCAAGACCAGGACCAGCACAACCAAGGCCGGGACCATATCAGGACCAGAACCAAAATGAACGAGGACGAGAACCAGAGCAAGAACCGAAACCGAGACTGGGACCAGGATTGGAACTGTGACTACACTGGGAATCAGAACCGGGACTGAAACTGGGATCATACTGGAACTGGGTTAAGGACCAGAACTGGAACTTGTACTGGTACCGGAGCCAGAACTAAAACTAGGACTGGGACCAGGACTGGAACCGGAATCGGTATCACAATCGGAACCGGGACCTGGACAGATAGAACCAGAACCGAAACTGAAACCAGGGCTAGAATCTGAATAAGGACAAAAATTGGAACTAGATTCGAGAATTAAAAGGAAAAAACAGGGACTGTGCCGTGGAGCCCCAAGACTGGGACTGGAACCTGGATCTCCCAGAAACGGGATGGGAACTGGGACCAGAATCTGCATTGTGGGTAATTTCCTTGAACAAAGTTGATGCTGACTGACATTTTTTTTTTGTTTGTTTTTGCTGTCAATGTTTCTTTCTTTTAAATAGTTTCATGAATGTGTTGTGAGGGTGTAAAAGTTAAAAACGTCATCAGTGTTTATCTACTACACCAGAATTTAAATATTCAGGTCAATTATCAACAGACATCTGTAATTGTCATGGTCCAAACAGGCGGTTCAACACAGTAGTGATCTTTCAAAGCAGAAGAATCGTGGCAAGATGTTTCGATGCCTCGCTTTGGTGGATTTGAATTCAGAGAAAAGTTTTCAATATCACTCTAAACTTTGTGGGTTTGAAGGGAGGAGAGTTTTTGCGTGCGTTGTTGCGATAGTTTCATTGAGGGACAACCAGGAAGTTTGAGATATAGCCTAGGCAAAATTAGTTGGCTACAAGATTAGACAGACAGCCACACTCCTATTCAGGCACATAGAGAAACAGACTAATGCCAAACTCAACACAAAAGATCTTGTTATTAAATATAAATCAAAACCCCATCCCACTCTTTTATCAGCATTTGTACTATTGTCAACACTCCCTAGTAGCACAAGCATCTCCCAATTTTCTTCCACATTTTTGTATTTTGTAAATATAATTTTTGTATTTCTGTCAATGTTGCAAATATACAACATCTTATAGGCTAATGACACAATCACATTATCACCCAAGTGTACCTTAAAATGACAACTCACCCTTTATTGTTCCACACAAACACTGTGTTGAAGGTTGGCCAGCAGACGCCGCCATGTTGAACTGTATCAAATATAGAAACACTGGACGATTTCAGCTTCATATTGATTCAGTGGTTCAGAAAGCTTCAGTTTCTCCATCACTACCGACATCTTTAAACCATCCAAACAGAGACAGGTGGTGTCTCCTAACTTCAGAGATGAGTCTGTCACACATCACAGAGTCTTGGAGCCGTTTTCAGGAGCTGAGTGGAGATTTGGAGCCTCAGAAGAATTCCCAGAAGTGTGAGTCATGCTAGTAAGCTAGCTAGCTGCGCCGTCCCGCCTAAACTGTTGCCAGGCGCAACCAAGTTTGTGTTTGTAGCAGGGGGGAATGGGCGACCCCTCCTCACGTGGTACAGCCTCCGTGTTCCTCGGACTGTGATTGGTTAGCGGCTGACCGAGGACACAACGCACTCTGTTCCGGTGTCGCGCACATTTAACAGAAGCGGGAGCGTTTAAAAGAGAGAATTCACCCAGAGAAGACTTCAAAATAAAGTGCGGGAGGAGGAAGCAGCAGAATGAGCCGAGAAACACGGATTTATCCCAAAGACCTGACAGGTGAAGTGTTACAGTAAACAGGACTGTTGTAGCTAGCTGCTAGCTGCTAGCTCAGGTGGAGGTGGATTTAACAGGTAAAGTTTAGCTATAGCTGCTAGTTGTTGTAGCAGCTCTATGCCTGTGTTTTCTCTGTGTGATATGAACTGTGAGTCGTGTCCAGTTTTCATCAGTGTGGAGATAGGATGCAGCTTTTAGGGCCAAGATGCAGGGCAGATGTTATGATAGCATCATGTAGCCTAGTAAGCTAAAACAGGACATGTTATAATATGTGTTGCTATTCTTATTTTATTAATGTAGTGTAGTTATGTAGGCTACTATGGCTACTACTGCGGTCCCATGAAAACAAGCAACTCTGCAGAAACTAGAAGATGTCTCACTGCTCTGTGTGTTTAAACAAAGAGGCACCAACTGGTTTCATAAATAACACAAACTGTACACAAAGAAACTAAATTCCTGCCCTTCAGGATTCTTTAAATCAGTATCCTAAACTTGAATGTTTACGTGCTTAAGATAAATGTTGATGTTTTCTTTTCATACAGAATTAGATAGATAACAGGTGTTTACTGCAGTAGTTTGGATGTTGGACAGTAGAACAGCCACTTTTTCAACAACTCAATGCAGATTGTGTTAAAGTTTATTTATAGATCAACAGGGCAGCACAACCATCAAAACCACTGAACCACTGAGTTTCACCTTGTGTTGCAGTAGAACATGCTCACCATATAGAAAGATGTGGTCATGTGGTTAGACTTCTATGAGAAACTGTAAAGTCATGCACACGTTAGATTAGATTAGTACATTAGATTTAGTTTATTAACCCCAGACTGGAAGAGTTTACATTGTCACAACTTCAGGTCATAACACACAGCACAAACAGTAGAATATATAGGATGATGGAGGTGAACCAACACCTTCCTCCTCCTGCAGTGCAGCAGTCGTCCAACAGCTGGATGATGGAGATGCAGATGTTCAGTGATTGGACCGTTACTGTCATCACTGCTGCAGCTTTATATGTAACTGTTGTGTTCACTGTTATTGGAGAGAACGTCGCTGCAGCATTAGATGAAGAAGGTCACGGTGCAGTTCACCTCCACTACTTTGTTTCTACAATCATATCAAGCAATGACAATGACAATACAACATCTAGGCTACTAAAGTCACAGCAGGAAATAAATCTGAATTGAATTTAATTATTAGATCATACAATATGTGTCAGTAACTGGTGTGATGTGAACTGTTGGTGGATCCACAGATCATCCTTTTGATTTAGTGCTTGTTCACCTGATATCCAACAGGTATAGATGGGTCAAGCTGACAGAAAGGTGAAGAGCGCCCTCTGCTGGACCAGAGGATGAACTACTAGTCAGCAGTGACACTGAAACATCAGACGACCTCAGGTAACAACACTTGATCTACACTGAAGTTTATTATCATCATTTACTCATTATGTTTCTCTACAGGACAATAACAGGTAAGTCCATACACATCAGTATCAGGAGTCTGACATTATTCTCATTGTAGCCAGTAAAATAAAATGAACAGTAGATTAAAAATGAAACTGACAAATAAGAGTAAAACATAACAACAAAGTAATTATTCAGTTTTTTTCTCCCATGAAAATGAAAGTATAGATTTAAAATAAAGTTATATTGTAAAATGACTCATTTTTATTGCCATTAATAATAATAATAAAAATAATCAAGTGCAAGAACTACCCCATAAGTAAACAATAACTTGCATAAAATGAAAACATGATCAAAATTAAATCAAGCTCTTCAGTCTAACCAAACCAGTGGCTTTAAACCTCCAGTTCAGTTTGCTTTTGTTATTGTTTGCCAATTCCCAATAGTAGAGTTTCCAATCAAGATTAAAAAATAAAATGCTCTTTTACAACAAATAAAAACATTACCAGAAAAGATTACATGCCTCCTCAAGAGACGAACCTAACTGTCCATAATGACACTAGTACCACAGTTTTGAGAACATGTGTAAAAGAACAATAAAAGCCCCTCAATCATAATTCAATGGGCTGTTAAAACCTTAAGCTCTCCTGATGTCTGAGCTCTAAACTGTTACACTCCTGATACAATTACAACAACTGTGAAAAATGAAATAAAAAAGTAAATGTAAAAAGTGTAAAATTTAAGTTCTTGAGATCAAACATTAACCATGAACCTAAAAAATAACTGATTAACATGAATAACAATCTCTGATCATATTTAACTGAAGACATTAGGGGTGTAATGGTTCACAAAATGCTTATTCCATGTAAACACTTATTCTGATAGTGACTATCGGATCAGCTGTAGGTGAGTGACAGGTGAGTGGCTGGAGAGGTTGCAGCATCCTTTTTTTCTAAGCGACAGCGTCCTTACAGATGCACATGTAGATGTCCGTCGTGGGGACTCCGCTGCATAATTGGCCCATGCTGTCAGTCCTCCAGTGTAATTTTTTGCTGCGCATGTCATGTCAACACATCCTCATGAGTTGATGACATAAAGAGCTAATAAAAAAATTACAGATAGTATTAATCGGTCAAAGTTATTGTCATCTGTTCACGGTTGTGATTAAATTTAACAGAAAAAAAATCATGGATGGGAAAATTAAAGCGTTTGTTGGTTTGTTTAAACAATTTGCTGTTGTTTTATTCATAACACGATTGGATTGGATTATCAATTGAGCTCATCTTCACCTGTGTTAATTTAACCCTGTAAACAGAAAATGAATTAAAACATTTATAATGTATTCATAACACAGACAATTGACTATACCTGGTAAGGTACCTGGTAAGCCAAGATCAATTTATAATTACCCCACTATGTTGGGCCTTTTGTCAAAAAATTTAGCTAAAACAAGGGATTTTAATATACCCCATGAACATGTCACATAATTAAGCATTTATCACCCTTTACATAATTAACTCTCATACATAATTCTAATTTTACCTCTGCAAGGAGACTGGAGACTTGGTTCCTGTATGGGTCATTTTGATTCTCAAAGCCACGGTCGTCGATCCACTTAGTCAGGGTGTTGAGATCAGCCTCTGTCATGACGCCTTTGTTTTTAAGCTCTTTGTACCACGTTTGTACCATTTCTTTGGAATGCTGTGGAAAACTTTCTTCAAAAGTGGCAAGCCTGGTTTTACTCATCCCACTGTCAAAATTGTTAAAGTTGTTTTCACTACTCAACTTGCATCTGGGCATTGAACCTATAATGGTGAGTTTGAAGGTACCCACGACATCATCCTTGCTTATTGTTTCAGTCAGTGAATCCCTGAATGCTGATGATCTTGAACTAGGAAACTCCATATGTACTTCTTTTGGCACATTCACAGATATAAAATTTCCAACATTTTCATCTTGAGCAAAAGCTTGAGCTAACTTGCTATTCTTCAAACGTTTTGCATTTAATATACAACTCTTTGGTGGTTGATGATCTGCATGGATGAACTGTCCAAGACCAGGGTTGTCATTTCTATATTTAACTGCATCTCCATATAGTTGAACTTTTCCAGTCTCGCTCTTGAGCACCTCTTTAGTTTCTTCTACCTTTTCTTTCCTTGCTTGAGCTCCCTCTGCCATGTACCAGTCCCCTCCTCTAATTTTCTCTGTCCACAGTTTGCGCTCAACAAACTTCTCCCATTGGCCTGAATGTTTTTGGAGAGCGTCAGCCTCCACAGATCTGAGCCGGACAGCCTCCAAGGCAATCTCGTCTTCACTGGCCTCTGGTTTCATTCCTCGTGCTAAAGCATGAAACAGGCAGCTCTTGCCTTCATTGCTTACACGGACAATCTTATTATTGATCAGCACATCATAATGACCGTCAGGGTATTGGGAACTCTTTGGCCTGTAGATCAGTGTCACAGTTTGACCGGCAGGTTTAGTGCTAGGGTTCAGTTCTTGCATCTTTTGGAGTTTGCCATCACTTCCCTCTAGGATGACAACCTTAGTGCCAGTGGTTTCTGACAGGACTCTGACATCTACAAGAGTACCTGCTGTTGTAGCGTCCCTGATCTTTTTGGCATGCGACGATGCCTGTTCACCTGGAGGTTTGTCTTTTGTCAGATCTACATCCATCTTTCCAATGTAGTTGGCGTTTTGTCCAGCTATGAGTTTTTCCTCTGTTCTGTCTGTATTCAAGAGAGTTCTTGTGAAACTGCTTATGTAACCATTTACTTTGCTTTGGGCATAAGAAACAATGTGACTGCTGAATTTCTGGTGAAACACTTGCACCAAAGCATCAGATAATAGAGCACTGATGGTTTGAGATAAATCCTGTTTGAAGTTTTTCAGCATCTTAGTGTCTGGTTCAGAAAGCTCGTTTCGCCTCACTTTCTCTGAGGAACATTTTTCTTGTTTAAATTGATTGAGCTCATCGTGAAGGTTTGAGAAAAACTCTTTTGACAGGGTGAGAACTGCTTTGGTTGCTTCTCCTCCCAGTGCTGCCAAATGAGCGACTTTGATAGTTGTCAGAAATACACGCCAAGGCCATTTTTGATCACTTGTGACATGTGACTTAACTCCATCAATCACTTTGGAGATGGAAGAGTTGAGCTTGTGCTGCCAACTGAGGTCTGCATAGAATGGCTGTAATGCCGTGTTGCATAATTTTCTGAAAATAGACAGAAGTTCACTCCGTCTTTTCTCATCCTGCATGAGATCAGAAAGTTGTTCTTTATCCTCAAGATGTGAGAGAATAATGGAGTCCACTAAAGCAGCCAGCGGCTCTTTTTCCATGTTGGATTTCACATCATTTACAATTCCCTCTTTCATTTCATCTTTAATTGCATTTAGTATTTCTTGCAGTAGTGCCTCTTCTGCTTTTCCAAATCCATACTGAATAATTTCTTCTACCAATTTCTTTGTTGTGCACTTCACTGCATTTTTAACATTTGTCTTTGCAACAGTACTAATGGCATCTTTCGCCTGTCTGTCGAGGAACTTTGGCATTGACTTAAGGTTTGTAGCAAATTTTGAGATTGCCGTTTTACAGGCTTTGAAGGTCTTTGCAATCAATTTTCCAACTCCAAATGAAACCAGAGATACACCAATAGAAATGGCTTTTTCTATGGCCCATGCTTTCCAGCTGAATTCTCCTGTCACCATTGACTCAATGCCCTGGATGCAGTCTGATATTCCCTCACTGATCATCCCCATGCCAACTTGAGCAAATGCTCCAAATGTAAATGCAGTGAGCAGTGTCCCACCAATGACCTGCAGAATTCCAAGAAAGAACACTGCCAGAGCTCCCCATGGGAAACGAGGCTTCTCTTTCACAGAGAAGACGTACTTCAGCCCTTGACTGTACAGATTATAAGCCTCTGCTTGGAGATCTTCATCAGCCCCTGACACCAAAGAGAACATGGATGAATTAGTGGCCTCTGCAACCCCATCCTTGTCTTTTATCTCCTCCAGCTTTTTGATAGCTTCACTAATGTTGTCATCAAAGTACTTTAACATGGTGCACTTGTTTAAAAACTGTTTTTCAAGGCTGGTTTGGTTGAGTTGACTGTTGGTTGATTGAGCAGGAGACATCTTTATCATCTGCAGGCACACCATGCAATCCTCACTGAGGAACTTCAGAGACTCTTGTGCTTTTCTGAGATCATCTCTGGCCTTAGTGAGGTAATCGTCCTCCCGCAGATTTATAGTACAGTATGCATGACTGTAAAAAGCTATGGCTGCCCAACTTTCATCCTCCATAACTTTTTCAAAAAGCTTTGCACCGTCATCCCATCGTTCCTCATCCACTGCAATATTCCCAAACTTGATGTAATGGTAAATACTAGAACAAGGTGAAGTCTGACTTTCACACTGACTTCTTGCATCAGACAAATCAAGTTTCAAACTTTCTTGCAGTTCATTTCTTTTCAGCAGGTCAATATCTTCTGATTTAGTTTGCAACCAAATCCCCCAGAACTCATTCATGATGGCAACTACAGCTCTTTCCTCTTCTCCGTCTTTCTTCCTGTAAATATCCTCTAAGGTCTTGCAGTACTCTGAAAACAGGTCCTCTCTCAGTTTCATCTCGGTGACATCATTCATTATATTTTTAATCCTTTCGGCCGCAGTCATGTCCCTTGTTTCCTTTGCTTCCTCCAGAGAAGACACTGTCCTGAAGGACTCCTGCAGATGATCAGTGCTCATAATCACCTGTGCAGATCCAGGTTTACCTTTACGAGCTGTTCGGCCAAAAGCCTGCAGTTCCACTCTTGAATTCTCTGACAGGAAGGAGAGGATCACAAATAATCCTCCATTGTTGTTCACCTCTTTTGAGACCTTTATGTCTGTGCCACGCCCAGCAAGATTTGTAGCAACAATGACATCACCAGGATTCAGCACCTTATCTATTTTACTCAAACTGTTCTGATCACTGCGGATGTAGAGTATGATCTGACCTGGGACGATGTTTTCCAGCTCTTTGTGCAGTTCTTCAGCTTTGTTAATAGTTTCACAGATCACCAAGACTGCTCTTCCCTCTCTGTATGAATTTGGGGAGGTTTGAGTCATTACCACATCTTTTATTTCAGATTTCCACTCTTCAGCTGAAGTCTTTAGAGTTCCTTTAACCTCAAATAATTTCTTTCTGTTGAAAGTTGGTATTTTACAGGTTGAGAGATTTGGATGTAGTTCTTGCAAAAACAGCATGTCTGAGTCACTCCCGAGTGTCCCTGTAGTTCCATATATTTTCCCATGGTATTTTTCAAAAAGGGAAATGTTGGAGATGTAGTTGGTCACTGTTGAGATTGTGCTCAGTTTGACTCCATGTTTGATCTCAATGAACTGCTGTAGACCATCGCCCCACTTCTTATTGACTTCTACAATACCAGTGGATTTGAAGTTCACTGGACAGACACCGTCATTTTCTACAACATACTCCCGACCCTCCCTCAGTCCCATGGCCAGAAAGGCATTCTGAACCCAAACTGACATTTTCTTCTCTATCAGTTTCCTCAGGAAACCAGGGATGCTGATTTTGTCTTTACTGTTTGTGCATGGGGTGTACTGAATCTTCTCTGATGTAAGTTCTGCTATGGCCTCGATGAGAGATTCTTCAGAGTCATAGAGAGGACAACACAAACCTTCCTCCAAAACAAGAAATGTGAGGTTTGGGACGTCCTGGTTGTTGCAGGTTCTGGGCTTAGTAAGGTGGAGCAATCCACTTTCGTCCAGAGTGTATACAGTGAAACTGTAGGGAACATAGTCCTCTATTTCATGGAAAAACTTTACCATTGAATCTCGACTCACGGTTTTTAGTTTTCTGAGAAGTTCATCTTTTTCACTCTTGTAGAAATCATCTGTAAATCCTTCTGGCACTATCTTTGATTCTTCAGCAATTTGTAAAACATCCATAGGATCCTCAATTCCTTCTGTGTCAATGGAATCAAATATGGCCTTGAAGAATGAAGTCTGGGGACCCCGTATGAACGTCTGGTGTCCGGTGGACAGGAAGCCATACTGACTGACCTGGCTCCAGATGGTGGCCAGAATAATATTCAGGTGCTGCATGGAGACCATGGGGCTGGAGAGGTAGGTCAGCTGTACTCCCTGATCCAGCAGCAGTGAGTCCACTTCATCAATGATGATGCACTGAAAGCCTCGGTCAGGCCTCACATCTTTCATCTCAAATATCTGACGAAGGTGATCTGCAGCGAAGGCTTCAATTGTTCCATAGACCACATCCTGCTGGTAGCACTTCTTTCTGTCTTCATCTGTGGTTTTATTTGTGTTTGTGTCAACTGTGATTCCAAAGTATCTGTAGAAGTCCTTCCATTCTTCTGCATCTCGTTGACAGAGCACAGAGGAGCTGGACACCACATCTACTTTTTCACCCCTGAGTGCTCGCAGTGCTGCAAACATTGCTATGACACAAGACTTCCCTTCTCCAGTTCCCATCTCCAGGAGTTTTCCAGTATCAGACAAGGCCAAGAAACACCAGCTGATCATTTGAGTCGTTCTGGGCCACCACTTTCCTTTGGCATTGCACTTGTGCACAGCATTGCAAAGGACTGCCAGAATCTCCTGAAGGTCTTCTGTGTCTGTGCTGCGACTACGAGCTTTAGCTTCCTCTATGTTTGTGTGTTGTTTAATCTTTCCAGATTCAATCAGACTTACAACAGTCTTTAATATTGTGAATGATTTATCCAGTATTACTTCATCAATGTTTTTCATCTGTCGCATTTCATCAAAAAGGCAGTCAATTCCTTTTTCTTTGTCATCTCTGAAGTTTTTTTCTAACTGTTCGATCAGATTCTTGGTTTTACATGAGTTCAACAGCTCAATGAGACACTGGTTCTTCTCATCTGTCCACTCAGAAGATACCTGATATGTTTGTATCATATGTAAAATCTTCATGATGGAAACAGAGTTGTCGTCATGATGGTGGTCAGTTAAAGCTACAAGAAGGTTTAAAGCCTCCACTGGTGACCAGAGTTGTTGTGCTACAAGGTTTGACATCATCTGGAAGAGCTCTTTTGTTTGTTCATCCGAAGCCTGGAGTTGCACTGCACAGGCAAATAAACCCTCCAGACACAATTTGCCTCCTGGAGATGTCCTGTCCTTCTCAACAGTAAACTCTTCAAGGAGATTCTCAAGAATGGTCAGAATGTAGACCTCGCTGGAAGACAGTTCCCTTCCTGAACATTTTTGTAAGATGGTTATGATCTTACTGTTATCTTTAAGCTTGTTGAGGTCAGAGTGGAGAACCTTGAAAAGAGCCTCAATAAACCGGTGTCTCATTTCCATGTTCTCATGATTAAAATTATCCATGATTTTTTTCAGGAATTTTGCAGCAGCCATTAAGGCTTCATGTTCCTTTAGGCCTGAGAGATCCAGATTATGTAAAGCACTAAGACAGCTTTCTTCAATGATGAGTCCTCGGTTAAGATGAGGAATACCTGTTTCCATCACCTCCAATCCAAGCTGAAAGTAATCAGAGGCAAAGTTGTCTATGGTACCGTACACAATGTCTGCTTCATAGACATCCCTCTTTGTGTGTGATTCAGTTTTCTTCATGTTTGTGTTTAGAGAAATTCCAAGGTGCTTGTAGAAGCTGGACCACTCCTTAGTTTGCTCATGTGAGTGAACATCAGAGCTCAGGACAATGTCCATTTTGTGTCCCATGCAGACCTGTGTGGCTGCAAACATGGCTCTGACACATGGGTCTTCAACACCAACCCGTTCTAGTGGCATTTTCTTATCATTCAGCACCAGCAAACACCACCTGAGCATCTGCTGCACTGTGGGCCACCAGCCTTTCGTGTCAGAAACTGCTTTGCAGAGCTGAGACAGAGCATTTTGGATGTTATCTGCACTCAGGGTTGGTCCTGTAAAGGAATCTTTCATGAATGGTTCATCTTTTGGGGCACTTTTCGAATATTCTAGGACACCAGTGGTGATGTTTTTAATCTTGTTGACGACAGAGTCATCCAAGTTCCTTGATGTCCTCGATTGTTCTAGAGCTGAATCTAGACTGCTCTCGTCTTGTTTTCTAAGAGTTTCTCTGAAGTCAAGTAGGAATCTCTCCGGGCCAACAGAATCTAGAGCCTGGATGACGGAGTGTCCAGAGTCATCTGTCCACTGTGGTGATATGTCATACACCTGAGCTAACACGAGCACTTCATTCGTTGGAGCATCCTCTTCATATTTCCCTGACAGCCCTTTGAGCAGAGTCACTGCCTCCGCTGGTGTCCATTGGTGTGTTTTCACCAGCCTGAGGAGCATTTCTCTGGATTCTGAGTGGATCTCCTTGTCGTTGAGATGTGTGAGTTTGAACAACAGTAGCTCCAAACACTGGATTTCTATCTTTAAAATGAACAGAGATGCTTTCCCAACCACATTCTCTAGTGATGATGTGAGGATGCCGAGGAATTCAATGAGAACAAGGTCCTCAGTGGAAAGGTTGCCCTCACTCCACTGATTGGCTATGAGAGCTGCATCAGAATCACAGCTGCCGTGGTGGTCAGTGAGGAAGTGCATCAGGTTCATGTACAGAGCTTGAGTCAACAGGAAGTTCTCATCAACCGTGCATGCTGATTGGCTGATGGACTCCACCAGGGACTGCAGGTGATTGGAGATGATGTTGAGGGAAAGTCCATGAGACTCCTCCAGAGACAGGGCACACAGCTCTGTGATGAAGACTTGTGTGTGCTGCAGAGTGCTGACAGATGGAGGAGCACGGACCCATTCATCAAACAGGAGTTTGTCCAGGGCTGAAAGGATGTCAACCAGATGTTGAGGAGTCAGCTGACTGAGGCTGAGGTCCTGAACAGGGATGCTGCATCTGGATGAAAGTGTTTCTAGAAGCTCGTCATTGTCTGATTTATAGTTGGACTCAAACTCATCCAGGTGGCTTATGAGAACACGTCGTCTGGACTCTTGTTCCTCTGAGATGTGTCTGTTCAGTCGATGCTCGTACTGCTCTTCAGCTCGATGGAGTGACTCCTCAAGTCTCTGACACAGTTCTTCTCTTCTTCTCTTCTCTTTAGCCCTTTTTTCTTCCTCTCTCCTTCTCTCCTCTTCTCTCTTTCTCTCCTCTTCCCTCCTTCTCTCATTCTCCTCTTGTCTCCTCCTCTCCTCCTCTCTTCTTCTCTCCTCTTCTCTCCTCATTTGTTCTTCTTGATCTCTGATTGGTTTATGAAAGCAGTAATGACATTCATATGCATTATCGTAGCCAACTGGTCTATAGTATTGTGATCCATTGAAAACATAAACATCTCGTCCACAGGAATTCTTTCTGGTTAAATTGTCGAAGGATGTGCAGGGCGGCAGTACATTATTACATTTACAGCATCTGAGCTGGTCGCCCATGTTTCTCTCTGACGGTGTGTTCCCCATTTTTCTTCAGATGTGATGTTCAAGTGAAACCTGTGTTTTCCTGAAAAATACAAATTTTATTAAAACAATGTAAAAACAAAATATAGACAAAACATTAATTCATGTAGATTCTTTTGGGATATTACATTTTAGAATTTAATACCTTCGAACCTTAATACATCAAGTCCTGGTTTACATTTAGCACATACTCAGTTGATTTCAATATCTACTCCAGTTTCATGTACAGCTCCTCAACTTTTTTGCTGGCATTCTGATTGTTGTAATCTACACATTACCAGTATCATTTTTTTTTTAAAAATAAGACAACAATTATGTATGCATGTTTATCATTACATCTGTCATGTTCAATTTTTGACTGAAAGTAAATATTTAAATCAGAAATAACCTTCTGATAACTTGAAGTCTCACTTGTGAGTATGAGGGAACATTTAGGCTTGACAAAAATAGTGATTTGAGTCATATTGTGATGTCGCATCAACTGATATGGAAAAGGATATTCTTGATTTCATTTTTTATAATTTTTGATGTGTTAAATCAATTATTCTCATGTCTTTTGTGTGATCTGATAACCACCAGTGGTATCTGGGCCCAGCTTTGTGAAACACAAAAGGTTGACTGAATAAAACATGAATAAAATAACTTTTACCATTTAGCTTGTTGAACTTGCAAAGCATTCTTGATCTTCAGGGATTTAATAATGAACCAGTTATTCTTAAATTGTGTTACTTGTGTACCACCGTGTGTGTCTCTGATGTTAAAGTTTAGTGTTCCTTCAAATAGTTTTATTTTTAAATCAGGGGTCATAGTAATAACATTTACATAGTCATCTCTTCCGGTCAGTCATCATGGAAGTGTTATTTATATAAATAACCATAAATTAAATGGTAGGCTACTAAAATTGCATTGCATTTTTATCATACAACCACTGATGTATTAATTGTTCAGTCAAAAGATTGGTTAACACTAAGTCTCACATGTTCCAATTGCAATTGACTAATCAATGCCTATAGCTTAATGTTGACCCTGAAGGTCTGGTGACATATTGTCAGCTGGATTTATAGCTGACCAAAGCAACCATTCAGTCTCATTACAACTAACCAATCAATATTCATTCAAGTAAATAAATAATATATCAGTTAGCATGAACTGAACTTTGACCAGGTTACTTTGTGTAACATACAATATAGTAATAAAACAGATGATTTAAGTGCTGAGCCGGATAAGATAAGTGATGCCAGGTCCTAGAATCATTGGTTGGTTAGTCATTAAATTACAAAATAAATGTGATTGTAATCTTTTACTGTTGAATAATTTTAACAAATTTACAGTCACTAGTCATAATGCTGGTGTTTACAGATACAGAGAAGACTTTATTGATCTCAATTAAGTCCCAAGGCAGTTCAGTTCCTACAGTCCACCGTGGCCATACACATACTGTACAAGCATTCACACAACCTAACAAACAGAACGGAGGTAGTATAATGGGACATACTTAATAAAAGCTCATAGATACAGTGCAAGATGGCAATTGCCAGTTAAGTGCAATAAAAATGCAGAGAGCAGAATAAGTAACTATAAACGACCAGCTCTGCATTTAACAGCATAACCGCTGAGGCAACAAATAACCTGGCATACTTGTTGACATTTCAGCACGTAGCACCAGCCTGATGGCAATAGCGCAAATTAACTATTAAGTACATGATTTACTATACTTTTGGCTCTTTGGAGGACACGTTTCTCCCAAATAGAGTTCAAGTCACACATCTTCATTCCAAAAATGTTGAAACAAACGTTCACAACATTGTTCAATCAGTTTCTGTCCTTCACCGTCAGATTGTTAAACTAACATAGAAAAGAAAAGATGAGGAGGCTCTCGAGAAATGATAAATACACAGTACGTAGTAGGGCTGGGCGATAAAGCGATCTTGATTCGGTCACAACAAATTTTGGATTGATTTTGATAATTGGCGATGGTCATATTTCATTGATAGCTATCACATGGCCTGACAATCAGTGGAGCGTCAAAGTGGTGAAGTGAAACAACCTGCAGATCACCTAAGTTGACATGAACTCTGCTTGTAGTTACCCTGAGTAAAAAGCTAAATGTTTATCGACAACCTGTTAAAATAAATAGAAAGACTATAGCCTCATATACACGTTATGCATGTGATAGACACATCTTAGAGCTGGATTCTCCTTCAACTGGCAGCCTCAGCGAAAAATACATATCGGAATCGGAATATCGAGAATCAATCAATATGGAAAAATAAATTGTGATAAATTTTTTGCCATATTCCCCAGCCCTGTACGTATAACTTTGGAGACAACCAAAAGAGTTAATCCTGTGCAACAAATGGATTCCTTGCTGGGCACGTTTAACAACTATCTCTGTGTTGATGTCAAGCCTCAGCTGAGAGTTTAACACTGTAGCCAGATATGTATATGAATTAATTTACAAACTCTACATCCTCACCATGAATCCTACTTACTGTGATATTTGACTTATTTCTCCTAAAATCAATGGTAAGTTCCTTCGTTTTAATATTGAGATCAAGGAAACTATCGTCACACCACTTGGCAAAATCAGTAAGTGCATGTCCGTGGTCTGACTCTGCACCTTGTAACAGCAGAACAGTATCATCTCAAAATTTCACAAGAAAACTGTCCTCCTTTAGAGACTTCCAAGCAGCCGATAAAAAAAACAATTAAAATAAAATCACAAACTTACTCTCAGTCCATTGTGATGATGCACACGCCTGGAGCTCATTCAGCAGACACCACTCTATATGAGACATAACACAAAATGGAGAAAGCTGTAACACAGATAGATATACCTGTAAGTTACCCGAGTTTACGTCTCCTGTCCAGTTTTCTGTTGCCTATAGGAATTTAATTAATGGGTTGCAGTTTTACCACTTGGGGTTTCCTCTTCAAACATTAATAAAATTAACAAGATTGAGGGGAAGAGGCCACAATAAATTGAGTATAATATCAGCAACATTTACTGACTCTTAAATTGAGTGGTTAAGGAAAGACACAACCATGTAAAGTTTAAACTATGTGAGACAGAACATAAAAACAATATACTGATTTCAACAAAACTGTAGTTCCAATTATTTTATTATTTTATTTATTTAAAATTAACAAGGTTGAGGGGAAGAGGCCACAATAAATATAGTATAATATCAGCAACATTTACTGACTCTTATATTGAGTGGTTAAGGAAAGACACAACCATGTAAACTATGTGAGACATAAAAACAACAATATAAACTGATTTCAACAAAACTGTAGTTCCAACTATTTTATATGTTAATTACTACTACTATAACAATAATAATTTATAGGAATTGAACATTTTACACAAGAAATGCAACTCAAATTGCTTCATAACATAAAACATGACACACGTATAAGACGAGATCATAGATGAATAAGACTGATCATACAATTAAAACTATTAATGGAAAATAAAATAAGATTAAGTCTTTATACCAATGTCAGCATGTGACTTACCTCTGATCAGCGACAGAGGAGGAACTGTCTCATTTTGCTCAGTAGCTCCTTTACATACAGTCCACACACGCAGTCACTGTGAAAGAAGGAAGTAGATGGAACACGTGTTTCACGTAAACCTGTCATGAGTTATTATCAGTGAATCATCAGTTTATGGTCCTGACCCTTTGTCCTGAACACTGTGTGGTTTCTGACTTTATATCGTCTCTGAGGGAAAACGTCCACCTGACTGACTGAAGGAAATGCAGGAGAGCTTGCACTCACAGTGATACGTGACTTCAACACAACTCAATGTTCCGGCTACGTGAACAATGACATGAAGCCAACCACCAACCAACTAGAATTCACGACACAGCCGTTCTACTGAAATACAACAACCTACAGATCTCTCTAACGTGACTACAGCCACTTGTGTATGTGTGACTTCTGCAGATCATGAACGTGACACATGTCACGTAAAGCTCATAAGAAAAATTGTTTTAGTTTCAGCTATGTATAAGAATCATTTCAGTATAATAATACAATTCAGTATAATACAGCCTAGTAAGTACCTTAAATACGACCCAAATAGGCCAGGGTGGGAATCTTTGGGTGTCTCACAATTTGATTTGATTCAAATTCTTAGGGTCACAATTCAATTCAAAATTGATTATCGATTCAAAATGATTCTCAATTGTTTTTGCGATTTTTAGTTTGCTTTTAAAAAAACAAACAAAAAAACATCAGACCCTGTGAAATGGTTGAATGATGATGATGTTTACAGACTATTATATCAGGAGCCATCACATGTATCAGATTTATTCAGCAGCAATATATTTGAACCATTTTAAAGTAAACTACTACATTTAGCTGATTTTATACTAATTTTTCAAAAGCCTGGACTGAAGGGATGTGAATCTTTGGGTGTCTCTATTTGATTCAAAATCGATTCTCATATGCACATGTAACAAAGGTGCTTAAAAAAAAGGACTGAGTTTAATGTCAAGATAAATGTGCGTTATAAATGTAGTGCAATCAGCCATATTCTAGAGGTAGCCTGTCTACTGAGTGTGTGACTCTCAGACTATATAGGCCTGCACAATGAAACAGGTTTTTATGCTGTTGTCAACCTTCCTGTCTATATGTCTACTGGTCTTTCAAATCCTTTCCCTAAAAGGAGTGATGAAAGGGGACAACAAACACTGTCGTTGTTTTCAGCAGAATACATTTCAAGCTTGAAATGCTCAGTTCACACACAAACAACTGTTTTGCAGAAATGCTAAATCCTCTTCAAGTAAAACATTGCTTATAAGCCATGTTTTACTTGAAGAGGATTTACTGTCTAGGCCAGGGGACCGGAACCGGCCCGCAGACCGGAACCGGCCCGCCAGAGGGTCCAATACAGTCCGTGGGACAAATGTTCATCACATGTGTGTTGAGGCTCACTCCCCCTCTCTCACAGAGGAGTGAGTGCCACTTCTCCTCTTCCCCCGCCCCTGCCTCCCTCACAAAGTTTAAACACAGCAACGTCATTCACCGCTAAAGTCCTGCTGTTGGCCCAGCCCGGCTTGAGTTCTCACTCGGCCAAGTGGCGTGCACAAACATTTTGGGGGGCAGGTGCTCAGTGAAAAATAAGGGCACTTTGTGCAGCACGTGGAACGGTCGGTCGGCAGCGTGAGATTTTAAATAAGACATTATAGGCACATGTTGCACATAATTTCATATTTATTTCATCATGTTAATAGAATTACCATATGAATTCAAAGAGACTTGGACAACAAAATAAAGACAGCTGTGCCATATTGTGCATTTTGTCTAACCACTAGTAATCAACACATTTTAACATGGAAAAAAAGGTCCGTACTGTTGGTCTTCTTTCATTTTAAAGCAGGAGAATGATAATGCTCACTAAAGTCTTTGAGCTATGGTTGAATTGAAGTCTCAAGTTTGAACTACAGTCCCCTTTTTCAATATTGTGTTAAAATGTATTGATTTATAGTGGTTATTTGTTTTATCGACGGTCATTGTCCCCACCACGTTTTACTGTAAAGTAATCTGATGCCTTTGACAGCAAGTCATTTTTGAGATATGTCAGTCACACTAGAACATAGAGATCTATCAAATGCTTCACAGCCATTGGACATCAACTGCACGTAACTGTCAGATGAGGTGATTCTCATTCCCACCAATGACCAGTTAGGGTGTGTTTCTTTATATCACCTTGTGTTCCAAGAGAATATGCTCACCATAAAGAAAGGTAGCCTTCCTATCAGAAATTGTTAAGTTGTCTAGATAAAGGTTAATTGATGCAGCTTTATATAACTGTTATTGGAGAGAACGTCGCTGCAGCATTAGATGAAGAAGTCACGTTGCACTTTATTTCTTCAATCATATTAAGCAACAGGAAACAGTCCAGTTGGCCACTGACAATACAACATCTACTAAAGTCACAGCAGGAAAACAGAACATCTGAATGTAATTTAATGAAATCTTACAATAAGTTTCACAGATCAGCCATTTGATTTAGTGCTTGTACACCTGCAGTGACACTGAAACATCAGACGACCTCAGGTAACAACACTTGATCCACACTGACGTTTATTATCATCATTTACTCATTATGTTTCTCTACAGGACAATAACATGGAAGTCCATACACATCGGTATCAGGAGTCTGACATTATTCTCATTGTAGCCATTAATTAAATGTGTTTAATGCAAACAATTTTTGGCATAAAAACAATTTCTTTCCCCCCCAAAAAAACACAAAATAAAACACACTATCATATCACACTAGGTCTGGCTTTTCCAAAAAACTCCTGCAGAAGTCTGTTGGTTCAGTTTTAATTTCTCCCACACACTTTTGTGATATTTTCTTTGTCATAGTCACTCAGTACGTTTACATGTACAGTTTAATCGAGCTATGCTCAAAATTCGATTCTGGCGTCTAATCAGACTTCTGTCATTGTCCCAGTTTACATGCAACTGAGAAAATCGAATAACTGAGGGAACGTGTTCTCCTCCTCAACACCAGGTGGTTGTAATGCGTCGTTTCAGCGGGTAAATACGGCCCCTTTTCCGGTTCACCTATTAGCCAGACGGCAGACCGGCAATTTCGAACAACAGCCAGATGGTTAATCGTACAGCTTTGTTCATCTTGTACATAATGTGTGCGTTACTTATTGTGCAGATCAGGTGCAAGCCATCCCTCATGGTCATGGTGATTTCCAGAGACAGACAAGAACGCTGTAAAGCTACACAGTTAAACTCAGTTAAGGCGGATACATGCTGGAGAAAGTCGAATTCCAATTAACAGGGTGTCTTGATCGGAGTTCTCCAACTCTGATTTCAGTTGGACTAAGCTACATGCACTTCAGTTGTCCAGTTATAGTCGGATTAAGGCAATAGGTGTAATTCAGTTTTTTCAAGTGTCATGTAAACGTACTGACTGATGTGTCAGTGTGTCAACAGAATCATCCAAATTCCTTGATGTCTGTAATTGTGTCAGAGTCAGCTGACTGAACAGGGACGCTGCATCTGGATGAAAGTGTTTCTAGAAACTCGTCATTTTCTGATTTATAGTTGGACTCAAACTCATCCAGGTGTCTTATGAGAACACGTCGCCTGGACTCTTGTTCCTCTCAGATGCGTCTGTTCAGTCGATTCTTATACTACTCTAGAACATTTTGGATTGATATTTCTAGTTCTTCTCTTATTGGTTTGTTTGTTTCTCCTATTCCCACTTTCTCTCCTCCTCTCTTCTCCTCTCCTTCGCTCCTCTTCTCTCTTCTGTTCTTAATCTCTGATTGGTCTATTAAAGCAGTTATTACACTCGTATGCATTATCGTGACCAACTGGTCTGTAGTATTGTCCTCCATTGAAAACATACACATCTCGCCCATGTATAGTACTTTGGTAGTAATTGTCGAAGGATGTGCAGGGCGGCAGTACATTATTACATTTACAGCATCTGAGCTGGTCGCCCATGTTGCTCTCTGACGGTGCGTTCCCCATTTTCTTCAGATGTGATGTTCAAGTGAAACCTGTGTTTTCCTGAAAAATACAAATTCTATTTATTCAAGATACTGACAACATCCATCCTTGTAGATTTTCTGGTGTAAGACAATAAGACAATTTGAATCATAGGAACTGGGAATTCCTTGAAGGGATAGTTCAGCCTTTTTGAAGAGGGGTTGTTTAAGTATTCTTTTTCTGTTGTTCTGGTAATCTTACATATTCAATCGATTGTTGTTGTTGTTGTTACATTAAGTTTAAATGCACAACTTGTATAGTTCCCTTTCAGATAATTGGGTAATATACATTATTGGAATATAATCGTGAACTTACCGTCAGTTTGTTGTGTCACTGAGATGTACACACATGGAGCTCATTCAGCAGACAGAGCTATAACACAGATAACACAAATATAAGTTATCCTAGTTTACGTCTCTTGTCCAGTTTTCTCCCAACCTTTTAAACAAACACTGGACAATCAATCAATCCTCCACTTGTACTTTTCTATTATTAATAACATTAACACGTTTATTTATTTAATTAAATTATTTATTTATTTTATATATTTATTTATTTATTGTTTATTTGTAATGGGACAGTTTGAGAGAAAGATGCCACAACAAGTTGAGTATAATATCTGAGCAACATTTACTGACTTCAAATTGAGTCAATATATAACAATACAAAGGAAAACTATCTAAACTATATGAAACGGCACATAAAAACAACAATAAAAACCGATTTCAACAAAACTGTAGTTCCTCTTATATGGTAGGTATTACTGCTACTATGATAACAATAATCATGTATAAGAATTGCACATTTTACACAAAAATACAACTCAAACAAAAACATGACATAGGGCTATATGAGATAAGATCATAGATGAGAAAGACTGATCGTAAGATTTTAACGGTAAATAAATTTAAATTAATAGCCTATCACTGAAACACACAGACAGTTTGAGAGCTCAGCATGTGACTTACCTCTGATCGGCAAGGGAGGAGGAACTGTCTCAATTCACTCTGTAGCTCCTTTTTATACCTACAGTCCACACACACAGTCAATGTGAAAGTAGATAGTAGCTACGTGTGTTTCATATGGAAGCCGAGAACGGGCACACCCATATTATATTTTTATTACCGTTTCATCGTGATAATGACTTATTTCGTTATCTCGAGATAAGAAAGTCCGTTTTCTCGTGATAACGAATTCATTTATTTTATTATCTCGAGACAACAAAATAATCATAGAATGTGTTGTTGACATGGTTGCCTGGCAAAATGTTTCTCTGGAGGAATTGCTTCTGCTTACGGCAGTGGTTCTAAGCCTTTTGTGAGCCTCGCGTGAGGTGATTGTTTACAATACATAAGTCATTCATCTTATGTTTAATTACTGAATACAGTCCTTTATATCCAGAGTTATATTATTGTCTACATTACATATGGTGTTCTGTACTGGTTGCTTTGTATCTTTTATTATAGAACCACAATCAAATAAATCTACCACTAAACTGGACATCTGTCTTTTTTTTTTTTTTTTTTTTTTTTTTTTTTATCTTTCAGAATTCTTTTTATTGAGTTTTTCAAAAATACATTCGAACAGTGAATATCAGGGCAAAAGGAATTCACTTAAACATTTAAAAATAAATAAATGAAATATAAAAATTTGTAAATAACAAAGTAAAAACAATGCCAAGATCATACAGAATCAAATAATGCAAAAAGTTAAATCAAATAATCATATGAAAGAAACATGAAAAACAAAACAAAACAAAAAACCCCAAAAATAATAATAAAACAAAACACAACAACAACAAAAAAAAAGGGGTGGGGGGCAAAAAACAACAATAAAAAAAACAACAAATATTGACACACAGGAAGGGACAACAAAGACAGGGGGGGAGGGCTGGGGGTGGGGGGTCCAGTTGTGCATTCAGTCACTCGTCCTCAGCTAGGGCATAGCTACAGTGTGTCCGATGAAAGCCTATCACTCCAGTTGAAGTCCATCTAATCGCTTCACAAACTCAACAAAGCCATCCCACGTCCTATGGAAGTTCTGAAGAGCACCATTAACAGTACACCTGATTTTTTCTAATTTGAGATTACACATGATACTCTTGATAAGATGTGTGTGGGTGGGTGGGGCAGAATTTTTCCAATTTAGTAAAATCAACCGCCGTGCTAGCAAGGAGGAGAATGCCAAAGCTCTGCACTGATGGGAGGTCAACGATAAGTTTCCTGAGTTTACCCCAAAGATGGCCATAAGTGGACAGGGAGTGACAGTTTTCTTAAATATTTTAGAAAATAAATCAAAGAAAGAGAACCAAAATTGATCTAATTTGGGACAACCCCAGAACATATGGTATAAAGTCGCAGGAAGCATTTTGCATCTGTCACACAGGGGGTCTACATCTGGGTAAATTTTTGACAGGGCAGCCTTACAATAATGTAAGCGGTGTAATACCTTGAATTGGATAAGACTGTGGCGAGCACATATGGATGAAGAGTGTACACAATCCAAGGCTGTGTCCCAAATGTCATCTGAGATATCGAAGCCAAGCTCCTTCTCCCAGTGCTGTTTTATAATAGTTAAAGAGGGCATGTTAATTGAAATGATGTATTCATAAACTTTGGCCAGCCTCCCCCTTTGAGAGTGTAAGAGCATGTTAAAAATATGATCCAGATGAGTTTTAGGTGGGAGGGAGGGAAAATCTGGGAATTTCTTCCTTATAAAGTCCCTCACCTGCAAGTATTGAAAAAATGGAGACCGTGGGAGATCAAATTTTTCTTTAAGTTGTGTGAAACTGGCGAAGACACCATCTATGTACAAGTGCTCCAGATTTTGAATGCCCCTATCATGCCAGACTTTGAAAGCAGAGGAATGGGTAGAAGGGGGGAATAAGGGGTTGTGGAAGAGCGGGGAGAAAAGAGAGATACTCTGCAGACCGAAGGAAAGTTTAAATTGTCTCAGAATTCTCAAAGAATGCCACACAACAACATTATGTTTGGGGATTGAAACTGGAAGCGGAAGTGATGCCCCTAAGAGAGCAGAGAGGGAGAACGGATGACAGAGGGACGCCTCAATGTTAACCCATGCAGGACAGTTTGCATTATCAGAAGATGACAGCCAGAAAGACATATTGGTTAAATTTGACGCCCAATAGTACAGTTAAAAATTAGGGGCAGAAAGGCCACCAAGCCGCTTTGGTCTCTCAAGGAACTCTTTACGTATGCGTGCATGTTTACCCGCCCAGATAAAATCGGAAATCAGTCGCTGTAAAGTTTTGAAAAATGAGCGAGTAATAAAGATGGGAAGACATTGAAAAAAATAAAGGAATTTAGGGAGAATGTTCATCTTCACTGAATTAAGTTTACCAATTAAAGAAAGAGGAAGGGCTGCCCATCGTGCAAGGTCGGCCTTACAGCGCTCAAGAAGAGGAGTAAAATTAGCCTGAAATAGCTTTGAGTATGTCCGAGTGATAGTCACACCAAGATATTTAAACGAGTCCTTTACAATCTTAAATGGTATATCAATTTGCAGAGGGGGGGAGGGTGTTATGGGAAAATATTCACTCTTATTCAGATTAAGTTTGTATCCTGAAATAGTCCCAAAAGAACTGAGCAGAGATAAGACGTGGGGGAGAGTAGTATCAGGGTTAGATAGAAAAAGAAGGAGGTCATCAGCATAAAGGGAGACCTTGTGCATCTGACCGCCCCGAGTGATTCCCTCTATCCTATCATCTTGTCTCAAAGCTATGGCGAGAGGCTCAATAGCAATAGAAAACAAGAGGGGACTTAAAGGACACCCCTGTCTTGTGCCTCTACCTAGACGGAAATGATCAGATACTTGATAGTTGGTAAGTACAGAAGCCATGGGTGATGTATATAAGAGCCTGATCCAAGAAATGAAATTTTGACCGAAACCGAATTTTTCTAAAGTAAAGAAAAGATAATCCCATTCGACGCGATCAAAAGCCTTTTCCGCATCTAGCGAAATCACAGCCTCAGCACCTGAATGTTGGGACGGAGTATGCAAAATATTGAGCAGACGTCGTACATTACAAAATGACTGTCTACCACGGATAAAACCGGTTTGATCATTTGAAATGATGGAGGGAAGAATCTTCTCCAAGCGGAGACCTAAGGCTTTAGCTAGAATCTTGAAATCCTGGTTAAGGAGGCTTATAGGTCGGAAAGAGGAGCAGCACTGAGGATCCTTGTCCTTTTTCAAGAGGAGCGAAATGGTGGCGTGATATAAAGTCGGAGGGAGAATTTTTGTTTGAAAAGATTCGCTATACATTGCATGCAAAAGGGGTACTAATTTATCAGAAAATTTTTTATAAAAGTCGGCTGGAAAGCCGTCCGGCCCTGCAGCCTTCCCACTCTGCATAGAAGCTATAGATTTTTTTATAAATTCAGGGGTGAGAGTTTCTTCAAGAAACGCGACATTCTCTGAGCTTACTTTGGGAACATTCAAATTATCAAAAAAATCTGCAAACTGGTCTGGGTTAAGCTGTGATTCGGAGGTATAAAGACTTGAATAAAACGTTTTGAACTCATTGTTGATGAGCTTGTGATCAGAAGTGATAGAGCCGGAGACAGTTTTTATAGAGGGTATGGTACGAGAGGCAGCTTTTTGACGAAGCTGATGGGCTAAAAGTCTAGTTGGTTTATCCCCGTCTTCATACAATCTATGGCGAGATTTAAGTAATGACTCCTCTGCGCGCTGAGTTGTTAAGAGGTCGAACTCTGTTTGCAAAGCGATTCTATCTTTAAGGAGTACAGGAGTGGGGTTTACTGCATATTGCTGATCTAGACGGAGAATGGAGGAAGTGAGGTCAGAGATTCTACTTTTTCGAAGCTTATTTACATGAGATGTATAAGAAATTATTTGTCCTCGCAGAAAAGCCTTCAAAGCTTCCCAGCGAGTAGATGAAGATGTATCAGCCACAGGATTAGTCAAAAGAAATGTGTCAATTTGGTTAGAAACATAGGTGACAAACTCAGGGTTGGAGAGGAGAAGAGGATTAAAGCGCCATGACCTATTTGGGGGTCTTTCCTGTAAAGCGAGCTCAAGTTTGAGCGGTGAGTGGTCCGAAATAACAATACCTTGGTAATCACAAGCTCTGATAGAACCCAGTAAAAAAGCATCAATAAAGAAATGATCGATTCGTGAAAATGAATTATGTACAGAGGAAAAGAAAGAGTAGGATCTGGAGTTAGGGAATTTGAAACGCCAAGGGTCCACATAATTATAGGTCTCCAGGAATGATTTAACTACCTTAGATGATTTAGAAGCAGAGTATGGTTTATTGGAGGAACGATCACGGATAGGGTCTAGAACTAAATTAAAATCACCACCAAGGATTAGATGATGTGTGTCTAAATTTGGTATAGAACTAAAGAGGTTATTAAAAAAATTAACATCATCCCAGTTAGGGGCATAGATGTTAACCAGTGCAAGAGCTGTATTATATAGGGTGCCAAAGACCATCACATAACGACCATGAGGGTCCGAAATGAGGCTGGATACAGAAAAGGGAACATCCTTGTGAATGAGGATTGCAGTACCTCTGCTTTTAGAATGAAAGTTAGAGTGGAACATCTGCCCCACCCATCCCTTCCTGATCCTAAAGTGGTCTAATGTGCGAAGATGTGTCTCTTGCAAAAAGGCAATGCCTGTTTCCAGGTGCTGAAGATGGTCAAGTACACGCTTTCTTTTAACAGGATTGTTCAGACCATTCACATTCCAGCTGACCAGATTTGTATGCAGTTTCCTAGAGAGAGTGCTCATTGGTGTAATTACCTTTCACCGAGGTGAGGAAGCAGCGGTAACTGGACCTGAGGGTGGGGGGTGGGGGGGTGGTGGAATGGGGAAGGGGAAGAGGAGGGGTGGACAGAGATGCAACAAGGAACACAACAAAAGGAAAAGGAAAAAAATAGGTAAAAGGAGAACCAAATACAAAAAAAAACATGACTAAACTGACGTGAATGCACTTCACCCCCCCAATGGGGCGAAGGCAACCTACCCTACAACATTTCGTAACTGTATGTTTATACATACTGCGATGCCTCATGCAGCATCCCTGCTAGATAGAAAACGAACAGGAAAACAGCAAACTTTTTTTTTTTTATTATTATTATTTTTTTTTTATATGACTAATGTATTAGAAAATTTCTTTAAACCAAAGATGAATAACAAATCAAGGTAATTGAGGACAAAAGTCAGAGCTCAAAAGTATAAAAAGGTGAGAGGAGACAAACAGAAAATAGTAATAATAATTCAGGTGGCAGATAAAACGAAAGAAAAAAAAAACAAAAACAAACAAACATTTAAAACGCTGAATAAAAATATTAATAATAATAATGAAATAAACATTTACGGCTGGGAAAATAATTCTACAAAGGGAATAGAAAACAATAAACCAATCAAAAGAACTAAGATACTGTGTGCTACTGTAAAATTAGGTGGAATGATTAAGAATAATAGATAAATAAAACAAAGCACACTAGATAGGTATTGAACAATTACTCCTAGTATGAGCTGATTGAAGCAAGGAGCATAAAACCTACAGCCGCCAATCTCAGTTGAGTTTCTCTCTTTTTTTTCCCCCCCACACAATTTCTCCTCTTTTCCCCCTCTCCATATGTGGCAGTGTCACAGCGTTGAAATTAACATGGAGCCAGACCAGCTGAACTCGCAGTCTCTAGCTGGGGACATCAACCGTACTTTTTTTTTTTTTTTTTAAATAAGTAAACAAAAAGGGAGGGGAGGAGGGCATTGTACTAGTTCACGCTCATCTGAGCAGGAGGGAGTGACGTTATTTTGCCAGAATCAAAACAAAAGGAACTGCAAAGTTACATGTGCACAGAACAGCATACATGGATGCAGGCGGCAATTATTATTGGATAGAAAACCATAGGAAAAAGGTTGAACGTGCCGCTGCAAAACAGTCCAATGTATATTATTAACAGTTGACACACAATAGGTTGCTTTTAACAAGTAACTGTAACACGGCTAACCCTTGTCACTGAGGGGGAATAACCCATCAGCATTTGTGTAAATCAACTGTATGGTGGGAGTCCGACTAGAAGTTTATCTTTTAAACATACACAAACAGACATGTGTCGGACGGAATTGGTTAAGCCATGTTAGCTCACCGTTACTGAGAAGTCAAGTGTCAGCTGCGCTGGTGGATTCCCCGGAGGTCGCTGGCACATGTCGATCAATGAAGCTGAGAGCCTCCGCTGGCTCGGTGAAGCTCACCTTCTGGTTGTCCCACATGAAAACCAGACGGGCGGGATGGTAGAGACGGAAGGTGATGTTAGCCTGGTGAAGTCTGCGTTTCACAACGGTGAAAGCGGAGCGAAGTCGGGCTACCTCCGGGCTGACATCGGGGAAGAAGTGAATCCGCTTGCCTCGGTACAGGATCGGCCCCTCATGGCGGCTGGCGAGACGGAGCACCAATTCGCGTACTCTGTAGCTGTGCATCCGAACCAGAAGTGGTCTTGGCTTGGCGTCAGCTGGTGGTTTGGGAGCGGCGGTTCGGTGGACGCGGTCAATGATAATGGGCATTTCAAAGGCGTTGGGGCCGAAAACTTCATGGAGGAGGTTACATACAAAATCCGCCGGTTTAGGCGTCTCCGCAGACTCGGGCAGGCCAATAATGCGGATATTCTCTCTCCGTGTGTAGTTACTCAGGTAGTCCAGTTGTTTCTTCATGGCCTCGTTTTCCTTCGTAAGCCGAGCCACCGTCTCCCCTACCCCCGTGAGTTGGTCACAAGCGTCGGTCAGGGACTCCTCCACATCTTGAATCTTTTTTCCGTGGACATCAACTGTCCGCTGCAGAGCTGAAATAGCAGCACCACACTCTTTCTGAAAGTTTGCGAGTGACTCGAGGTTTTCGTTTTTCAATTTGTTGATGGCGGCTTGGAAATCAGCAGCGGCGTCCATGACAGTGGGAGGGGGGGAGCACAAGCTAGGTTGGTTAGCTTGATTAGCCATGGAATCAGAGTCAGCGGCGGAGTGCATATCTTTGGTCTTCTGTCTCGTTTCTGGCATATTTCCAGACTCTCAAGTCTCCTCTAACCTTGAGATGAAGATAGCTCGGTAAAAAGTTCGCAAAAGCACAAATAAAATGTTATTCTAGCGGGAGCTGCGAGGAGACCGTCTAGCACGCTCGCATGCTTAACCGGAAGTCCCAAAAAACTGGACATCTTTTAACGGGGACACACACCATACACCTGCTGCCTGCTAACAGCTGGTTGGACGGGAGTCGTTTACGGCTCTGCCCCGGTCGGCACAGCCAATGGAGTTAGCAGTCCCTCGTCCCTACGTCACCACATTCACGTGCATCCCTTGGCTGCACACACAGAGAGGACCGCCCCTTTATGCCGTAAGTTGTAGGATACAAGGAACGTTTTCTCCTCGGTTTACAGCAGAGCAGAGTGACTGACAGACCCGTGTTTCAGACCAAACACTCTGCTGATGGAAAATAGGACTATTTAAGACTTATATTAACACAAATATTCCGCTGACTTCTGACGCATCGCTCCTGTAGTATGCACTATGGTTGGTTTGAAACATGTGCAGGCATTTCCTGCATTTTGAGTGTTAGATTTGCGGGAATATAAAATGTAAGCAAACAAATGTAATGTAAGAAGTAGATGGAACTGTGTTTGTATCACGTAAACCTGTCGTGAGTTATTATTAGTGAATAATCAGATTTAACTGGGAAGTAACAGGACCAAGCTGGGTGAACGCAACCGGAAACAAGCCAGAAGTACCAAACTAGAAAAGTAGATCAGAACTATCGTTTGCCAAGAGTTATACATACAAACAATATAGAAATAAATGACCAGAGCTACTAACAACCGGCACTACTTGAGTCTCCATCATGAAAGTTTTATTAATCAGCGCTTCCAGATTTCAACCGGTAGTCATGGAGACATGGTGCTCTCCAAGTTTGGTCCCAAGTGACAAAAAGCAGGTGTCAAAGCAACTGCACTAACTGAAAAAATGAAACAATGTATCATTTTAACATTTGGTGCGAACTAGGGTGCACACTAAATACTGTATGTGTGAAAACACCCTTGAAGTGAAAGACAACATCCTCACCTCAAATTCTTTCAGATTCTTAACATAAAGCTGCACGGATCAACACTTTTATATTAACATTTGATCAAATAACTGGTGGCTGATAGTGACTGCAGCACTACCAGCTGTTTTAGTGTCTCTTAGCTTGTTGTTTTGGTTTGACAGCTATATTAAAGCAACATTGCAGAGTTTTTTGGCCTTGATATAATGTTTCCAGACTCATTGCAATGGTAGAAAAATAGGATGAATGGTGCGGCCGCTGCAGCCTGAGCCGCGTTGCGTCGGCTGAAACTGCACTATGTAACTTCCCTGCACGGGTCGGATCATCACCCCTCCTCCCCCCCTCCCCTCTGCATCGAGAGAGAGACATGGTGGGTAAAAGCGAAACTTATGGTTCCCCTCCGGTCGCCACCGCCTCCCCACCCCCCGACCACCCGTCACACAGTCTCCTTGCAAACATGTGGGAAATACTGTCGTTCCTTAATGGGAATAAACGCTGGATGCGCTGGCTGATGAGTGGTGTTGTTGCTCTGAATCTGTTGAACGAGAACAAGTTAGGAGTTGTTGCTGGTTTCCTGTATGGCCTCAGATGCCAATCTGAAGATATAATATAATAATAATATAATTATAACATAAAAATGATATATTTTCATTTTTCCCACTTAAATCAGCAGGTGTACACAGAATTTTAAACGTTGGTAGACCTGCTAATGAAAGCTGATAAATACCTGTGTGTACTGGGGAGTCATGTGAGAATACAGTACATGCTGATTGAACCCTTTCCCATTGCTGACAAAGCCTGATCTCAGCAGATCTTGTTGTGTTTTGGACTTTTGATTTAACAACACTATGAACTCTATTTGTTGAGGCAGTGGACACCAAGGTGCTTGGGAGTCGGGACATTTGTGGCTGATTCATTGGTTCCTGGGGAGATACACGAGTCTGTTAATGTGTTGAAAACCACGTATTTGAACTGTTTGGTTTAGTGACTTGTTCTCTGAGACACGGACGTGTCCTCTTTTTCAGGAAGTGAACTTCAACAGAAAGGTTCACAGAAGCAATCTACAGCCTTACATAAACCTTTCAGTGTCACTCAAGACTTAAAAAGGCTGAGTCCCTGATCTGACCTAAAAATTAGATGAGTCCGTGTCTCAGAGAGCGTCTCACTGAACCATTCTGTTCAAATGTATGTGATTTTTGCCATGTTGACTGTCTTACATTCCCATGGTCTGCTGATAACTTGGTTGATGCTGATGAAACACAATGTGGAGTTAGGTCCAGCTAAACCAACAATGGCTGGTGGCTTTGATTGAATCCTGCTCACTATCAATCAAACTTCAGGGGGAGTGGTTGGGACAGGAATTGTAATTATTTTCTCTTTTTGTATGACACATATTTTCTTGATTTGATTGTCGTTTGTTTTTGTTTTTTTTAGTTATTAAACTGTGATGTTAATTTTTCTTCATATTGAACAACAATTTCAGGTCAGATTGTTAACAATATTAAAAGTAAAAAGAAAAAAGATGGATTAGAAATCAACTGTGAATGTATAAAATATCTTATATTATCACAAAACATGTTTTTAAACCTGAAGGTGTTGAACATCAGCTCTGTGCTGCTGCCATCTGGTGGCTAAACTGGAGAACTTCTACTGTCCCTCCACTAAGCAAGGCAAGTTTATTTATAGAGTACATTTTTAAAAAAACATGTAAATGACCATCATTTCATACTTTTGTCTGCCATGCTTAGCCTACAGTACCCGTTTATGCATCTTTAAACCATCCAAACAGAGACAGGTGGTGTCTCCTACCTTCAGAGATGAGTCTACACATCACTTAGTCTTGAAGCTGCTTTCAGGAGCTGAACGGGGAACCGGAGCTTCAGAAGAATTCTCGGTGAGTTGTTACCGTTCTGAACCGGACTCAACGCTGTTAGGCTAACATGCTATATGACAGTAAGCTAGCTAGCTGCGCCGTCCCGCCTAAACTGTTGCCAGGCGCAACCAAGTTTGTGTTTGTAGCAGGGGGGGGTGGGCGACCCCTCCTCACATGGTACAGCCTCCGTGTTCCTCGGACTGTGATTGGTTAGTGGCTGACCGAGGACACGACGCACTCGGTTCCGGTGTCGCGCACATTTAAAGTCCCTGGCAAGTGACACTGGATTCGTTTTCTGAGTTAATCACATCCCAGACATATGTCCTATTAACCATCCTGCCAATTTTGGATGCTAGAAAAATTGGTTTAGTAGGTGAAATTAGGTGTTAAAATCATGACAGTTCTCGCAGCTCTGGGTGACTGCTGCAGGCACAGAAGCCACGCCCACTTGCTGAGGCTCGCCGAGTTTCAACTGTCAATCAAATGGCCTCCCAGCCAACTATGCTGATGCCACTGCTAACTGTCACATCGTACCCGAGCAGCTACGGTTTGAGCTACGCCTGAGCTTGAGTCTGAGTCCAGCTCTTATCTGAATGTCTCGGATACACACCGAGCAGTGAGGGAAATATGCTGGGACCACTGCCGTCAGCACACAAATCTCTGCTGCCTACCCTGATAGCGTTAGCCCGGCGGCTAACACGTTAGCTCGGCTTGGCTAGCCCCGTTCATCCTGAGCCACAGTCCAGCCGAGCCACTGCAGCTTCGGACCCACGGCTCACCGCCACAGCAACGGGAGCTTTGAAGGCTACACCGCGACAACAATGAGGGCTGCCACCGTCAGCACGGGACGAACGGACCTATGAGCTAACGCTAGCCGTCGAGCTAACGCTAAAGGCCCCTACATACTCGGGCGTACATGTGTCCGCGGACGTCCGCGCGTACTCTAGGCGTACTCTAGGCGTACTCAATGCGGACCCAAAGCGGACGTCCGCCAGACCCGTCCGCAAAGCTCAATATTTACGACCGCGCGTACTCCGCGTACGCGTACTCGGTGTCACACAATAGACTGCTCGGCAGTGCGCACTGAGTCCGCGCTCCTCACAGTACGCGCATAGTACGCCCGAGTATGTGGGGGCCTTAACAGGGCAGACGGAGCTGCAGCTCTCCCCTGCCAGGACTCTGTTGCTGCTGACGGCGGCGGCCCTCAGTTTTGTTGCCGGTGTAGCTGTTGCTGTGGCAGTTAGCTGTGGGGCAGACGCTGCAGAGGTTCACCTGGATGTGGCTGTTTCGGCTTGAAGAGTTTTACCCCCGGGCGCCGGCCGGTCCCTCTGTGGGAGTCTCATTAGTTTGTTTGAATTAAAAGTGGAGCTTCATGTTTCACATGAGAGCAGCGCTGTCACTGGGATCTGTATAGACTATATGTTCAAATAACACCACATTTACATCAATAAATAAATGATTTACAATGACCTGATAAATCTGCGTTACATTTTATTAAGACAGAGACCATGCTAGTGGACTGGTAGCTCTGGTGGCACTGCGGGTAGCTCCAACTGTCGTGGTGTTGGCGTTCTTGAAGTATTTATAATGTTACTGTTCACATGGGAGGAGTTATGAAAGTAGGGGTCGCCAGTGCGTCCACGGCGCCCCCCCTGTAAGCCCGCCCTTAAAAACAAAGACCACTGAAGCAGAGTGAAACTAGGTGAAACTATGAAACCCTAACCTCTAAAATTAAGCACTGTACAGAAATGAGTCATTGTGCATGTTTTTATCATTTCGAACACTTTTAATATATTTTGAAACAAAACTCCAATTTCTCTTGCCAGGGACTTTAACAGAAGCAGGAGCGTTTAAAAGAGAGAATTCAACCAGAGAAGACTTCCAAATAAAGTGCGGGAGGAGGAAGCAGCAGAATGAGCCGAGAAACACGGATTTATCCCAAAGACCTGACAGGTGAAGTGTTACAGTAAACAGGACTGTTGTAGCTAGCTGCTAGCTGCTAGCTCAGGTGGAGCTGGATTTAACAGGTAAAGTTTAGCTATAGCTGCTAGTTGTTGTAGCAGCTCTAAGCCTGTGTTTTCTCTGTGTGATATGAACTGTGAGTCGTTTCCTGTTGTTTTTCCTCTGCAGCCTCAGACCGGAGTCAGTCCAGTGATCCAGGTGAGACAGGGCTAAGAGGAGGGAGCAGGTTAGACACAGTCTTCATCAGTGTGGAGATAGGATGCAGCTTTTAGGGCCAAGATGTGATGTTACAGATGTTACAGATGCAGGGCAGATGTTATGATAGCATCACGTAGTCTAGTAATCTACAACAGGATATGTTATAATATGTGTTGGTATTCTTATTTGATTAATGTAGTGTAGTTATGTAGGTTACTATGGCTACTGCTGGGGTTTGGTCCCATGAAAACAAGCAACTCTGCAGAAACTAGAAGATGTCTCACTGCTCTGTGTTAAAAAAAAAGAGGAACCAGCTGGTTTCATAAATAACACTAACTGTACATAAAGAAACTAAATTCCTGCCCTTCAAGATTCTTTAAATCACTATCCTAAATTTGAATGTTTGTGCTTAAGATAAATGTTGATGTTTTCTTTTCATACAGAATTAGATAGATAACAGATGTTTACTGCAGTAGTTTGGATGTTGGACAGTAGAACAGCCACTTTTTCAACAACTCAATGCAGATTGTATTAAAGTTTATTTATAGATCAACAGGGCAGCACAACCATCAAAACCACTGAACCGCTGAGTTTTTTCAGGACAGTGACATCATCATTACTGAACGTAGCTGTCAGCTGAGGTGATTCTCATTCCCACCAATGACCAGTTTATTTGTTTCTATCACCTTGTGTTCCAGTAGAACATGCTCATATAGAAAGATGTGGTCATGTGGTTAGCCTTCTATGAGAAACTGTAAACTCATGCACACATTAGATTAGATTAGTACATTAGATTTAGTTTATTAACCCCAGACTGGGAAAGTTTACATTGTCACAACTTCAGGTCATAACACTCAGCACAAACAGTAGAATATAATATATAAGGATGATGGAGGTGAACCAACACCTTAACAACACCACCACCAATAACATGTATGTCTGTCTGACATAATTCTCACTGTAGCCATTAAAATAAAATGAACTGTAGATTAAGAATGAAGCTGATAAAGCAGAGTAAATATTGTAGTTGTAATAAAAAAAATTTTGGGGGGGCATAAAACCCATTTTACAAAAAATACAAAATAAAACATGTGTTACATCATATCACACTAATTCTGTCTTTTACTGTTTGGTAAAGTCAAAAAACTGCAGAAATCTGTTGGTTCAGTCCTGTGACAAAGTCAAAAACTAATCCCGTCCTGTTCCAATCCCGAATAAATCACTCCCGATCCGGCCCTGTTACCGTTTTTTTTCTCTCCTTTTTTTTTTCTTCCTATTTTAGAATACAGCCGTCATCCCGTCTGTCAGCGCATTGCAAGCTGAATGACAGACAAAACAAGCCAGTAGATGTGTTGACGCCACATCTACCGGCTTGTTTTGTTATTTCAATTAGCGATAATGAACGCCCTACTCGTCCTTTCTCTCTCCCTCTCTCTCTTTTTCTTTATTTATTTTCTGCTTGTGTGCATCACCTGTTTAATGCAAGGCGGAGATTACGCTGCCGCCGCATCAGCTGACTCCTCTGACGGAAAACGTTTGCCTACCGGTATATTGATTTACACAGGTTATACACCACTAACCACGACAGTGATCACTGAGGGTGTGAAGTGTGCATCGGTTCACACACGTCCGGGTTCTTAACTGCCTGGCTTGTGCTTCTTGGAATGTCGCGCTTTGACTCCCGGTCCCGTTCACTCCTGTTTACATTTTTCCCGTCACGTCCCAATCACGTGACTAAAAATAAATTGACTCCCGAATCACGGGAATATTATCATTACGGTAGTAGAGGCGCAACCCGGATGTGATGCCTGTGTGGGCGTGTTCTGTGAGTTCTCAGGAATAAAGCAGCATAAATCAAAGCTCCGCTTCCTCATTATAGATATTAAGCTAAGTAAACGCTATTCATAAACACCACAGCCTCTAGTGTCAGTGTGTCATGGTTGAGTCTTGTTCTCCAGGTGAAAAGCGCTCTAATTAAATTATTATCATTATTATTATTATTGTCAGTTCCTCACTCTGTCCTGATGGTCCTGTCTTCAGATCATCAGAGTCAGAGTGGATCTCCTCTTTGTCCTGATGGAAACTCTTCAGGTCTCATGAAGGCTTTAGTCATTTTGCTTTAGTCTTGATCTCTGCTCAGTTCTGACATAAGCAATTGTGATCAGTCTGGATTCTAGAGCAGGTTCTCTCCTCTCTCTACCTTAGCCATAATTTCTGCTTTTTCTCTCATGTCCATCAGGGACTGAAGTCGTTGCATCCAGCCTGGTTTCCCCTCAGATTTCTCTCCCTCAATGAGCATGTCAATGTACTCTGTAGTGGAGAGTGGATTTGGCTTCAGTGCTATCTCTTTAAGTCTGTTTAGACACTGGGCAGATCTTTCCATCAGTGCCATCACCTGAACCTGCACAACATCATATTCCTCCATCAGCCTTTCGATAAGTGCCTGCACAGACGTCTTGGCATCTTTGGCTTTAAAATATTTTTCTTGCAGCTCTTTTGCTGTTCTCTTTTCTTTAACCTCTCTGTACTCCCATTTGTACTTCTGATTATAATGTATCCCATAAACACACTTTCCTGGGCACTGCGTACAGCATCCATCTGCCATCACAGAACAATCCATTTTATATGCATCATTTGCAATGCTACAGTCTTCATGGCAGGTAAAGTGACACTGCTGACAGTTGGTGACATAAAAAGTATCAGTAATATCTATCTTGAAAGGTTTTGTCACAGTGACTTCAATCTCAAACTTCTCATTTCTGCTGATCTCTGCCTCGTGTTCTTTCAGTTGTTTACTTGTATCTTTTATCTCCTCTAGCTTTGCTAATCCAACTTTAACCTGTTTTTTTAAATTCTCAACTGAAATCTCAAGATGTTTTCTTTCTTTGAGGACCTCCTGCGTCAGTGTCAATTCTTTGGTCTCTACTTTATCCAAAGCAACAAAAAACTTCTTCATGCTATTTGTCCCCATTCTCCAAAACAGCACATCAAAGCCCCCATGTTCATCATCATCATCATCATCATCATCATCATCATCAACTTCACTGCTGCTCTCTGCTGCAGACGACTTGTTGTGAGCAAACAAAGCTGAATTGTTGAACTTGAAGTGAACAGGGAGTCCCTTTTTGGTTTTAGGACATGGGACACCTGAAGCCTTGATCGCCTCTAGAACTGGTGGACGTTGGGCGTCTGCAAACGTCACCAGAACTCTGATGTTTTCGGCCACATCTTTTCCAAAGATTGAGAGAACTGAATCAAATACATATCTCTGTGTTGGTGTGAGTCGTGGTAAAGCAGCTGGAACTACGAAACAAACAGCATCAATCTCACTGACACCAAGTTCAGAGGAGAAGAGATTACGTAGCTGCTCTACGATCATCTTGTCTCTCTCTATGCCTCTTGTATCTCCAAAGCCTGGTGTGTCAACGATGGTCAGAGAGTAGTCGATGTTAAAACCCTCCTGATGGTTGATTTTGTACACAGTGACTTCAGAGGTCTGACTTTCAGCTTGAGATCTCAACTGATCCTCATCAGTTAATGTGAATCTGACTTGGTCCTTCCACTCTACACCAACAATGTAGTTGATCATTGCATTGATCAGAGTGGACTTTCCTGACCCAGTTGCTCCAAGAAGAATCACAGTGCGATTTTTCTTGAAGCTTTCTCTGCCAAAATTATACCTCCGGTATCCAGGAATGTTGATTTCATCTTCTGTCAGAGGCAGTTTGTAAACTGAGGGGGATTCAGATTTTATCCTTTTACTTGTACGTTTCAGAAATTCTGTGAGAGTTGTTGTGCAGACATGAGCAGTGATGCTTTCCTTGCTCCTGCCAGCTGCTCCACAATCAGCTGTGACCCTGACTGCATATCCAGTCTCTGACTGAAGTCCTGAAATGATCGCCTCCTCAGCCCTCGACTCCAGTTGTTTCCATTGGAGATCTTCTTCTTGCCCCTCGCTGTGTGTTTGGGCGTACTCCACCATGTAGCTCAACACCTGCACATCTTGTCCAAGCTCAGCAGGTTTCTGCCAGATGACTGATATCTCTCTGGAGTTTGGTTCAACTTGAGGTTTTCCTGGAGGGCTGCAAGGCAAAGTTTTAGTGGAACCAGTGAGTTGAAGGGCTGGTCCAACACCTACTGAGGTCACTGCTCTGCATCTGAACACATACTCTGTGGCAGGACTCAGACCACTCACTGTGACTTCTGCAGCCTTTGCTGCTGTCTGCTGCTTCCATCCATCCTCTCCACGGACACAGGACTCTACAGAGTAGGAGCTGATGTCCTCTGCTCCAAACCTGGGTGGAGAAACCTTCAGAGTCACACTGTTGTGGTTTCTGTCACTCACTGTCACAGATTCAAGCTTTGAAGGAGGTTCAAAGTTCTCAGTGACAGAGAAGCCGTCTTTATAAAGGTAGATGCTTGAACCTTTCTTTGTCTCATTTGTCAAACCGACTGTCAGGAACTTAATGTTCTTGTTCTCCTTGTTGGCCTCTGCAAAGTCATCGAACAGCTTTGCTTTATGTCTCATTTCATCTGCTACTTCTTTAGATGCAAACCACTGTTGCTTCTCTACATCATGAGTTTGTGGATGTTGAGCATCGTCTGCTTTGGGTTTTCCTCTTAAGTAGGTTGATAAAGCTGAGAGGAACAGTTCATCACTTCCCAGTGAGGTGAAGACAAAACACACAGCATGCTCCACACTGAGGATTTCTTTGTTAAGATCACTTTGAGACTGGATGACCTTTGTGTTCTTCATCATGTTGGTAAAAGACATCAAGGTGTAGATTTCTCTCTCTTTCCAGTCCATCCACTCATTCAGGCTTTTGCTGTTGAAAGGAGAAGAGTGTCTCTTCTTCAGGATCTCTATGAGCACGGCCTCCTCTTCACCTCCTCCTCTGATTGAAGGAAGTGTCTTTGCCAAGTTCTGTTGAAATCCCAGCTTGAACTCTGAGCATTTGTCTTTGAAACTTTTCAGTTTTTCACCAATCTGTGGGAACTGTTGTACAGTTGTTGTTGTCATTGCATCGTTGCACCTCATTTCCAGCTCATTGAAGTCCTCTAGGACGCTCTGAGCGTCCTGAACTAACCCTATACTGATCTGACGGACAAGTTTAGCAGCAGAAGAGTCTAAAACTGTCAGTGGCAACAGCCAGACCTTCATTGGTACAGCTTTTTCTTTATTGGGTCCCAGCAGTTTAGGGAGACTTTGATAGACTTGTACTGCATCCTGAAAGGATGTTGGAGGGTTCTCAAGAGAAAAGTCTCCATAAAATCTGCAGGAGAATTTCTCGACACTTGCTTTGTCCATGTCATTCATCTTCAGTGAACCTTCACCCTCTATAGAAGTGGATGGGATCTTCTCAATCATCACTTTCAAGTTTCCATGAATGTCTTGGTGGTTTTCATTTTCTGAAACCTCACGGTCAAAGACAAAAAAAGCTTGTGCCCCATAAAGAATCCCTGTGACTACATGTGTAGCTATTCCTTTATCAAAAACATATGGATGCTTCACATTCCCTCTTCCCAGATGATTCATTGACAGCTCCTGGAACTTTGTAGTAGCCTTGTATGTCAGAGTTACTCTGGCTTTGTTTTTTGATGTTTTATTATCATTCAGGTATTTACCAGATCCACCAACTTCAACCAGTCTACCCAGGAAACTTGCTTTCAGAGAAGCTTGAACATTAAGAGATGAAGATTTATCCTCTATTGATTCAGATGCAACTATTTCGAAGTTACTGTAAGGCTGTGGTACTTCTCCTGCATCTTTATCCAGGACATCACGGTCCCACAGTGTCATTCCTGTAAGAAAAGAAAAGATGCAATTTATGTATTATCAGATTTTTGTTTAGAAACACAATTTGTGACATTTTGACCAATTTTGAAATCGGCTTTGACACCTGCTGCCTGGCTTGTGACTCCCTGAGTCTATTTGAGAAACCACACATCATGTCTCACTTCCAGATAATTAGCACTAATTTAGGAGCTGGGTCTTGGTGTCAGAGGATGTGGGTTCAAGACCAAGGAGGGAGTTGATGATCAAAATACCAGATGGTCTTTGTTAAATAAATGTACACAATTTTAGAATCATATTATGTTTGACAAATACATATCAGAATTTTACCTCAAAAACTGAATTTTCTTTTTACAGTGGTTTCAAATCTGTCTGCACGACAGTTGACGACTGTTGTGCTGTAATTTATTGTGCTTTATTTGTCTATTAATGTTGGCGGGTTGTTTTGTTTTGGTGACCGGAGGTGGCGTCGCTCACTTCCGGGTCAAGGGTGATTTAAACCCCCACATGATCATCCCACCAGGTGTGCTGGTCGAAGGGAAACAGTTTTGACCGTGTCAACGTGTCATCGAGTGGTTTCTTGTCCTGCCAACGAGGTATTGTGTTCGTTAATAAATAATGTTTTACCATTGGAACCTCGCCTTGGGCATTTTGTTGAGCTAGAAGAACCTGCACGCGTCCAAACACTGGAGACCAGCCACCGTGCCCTCTTACAGGAAAAGAGGACACTACAACGGTATTTGGTTCCAGAAGTTGTGTGTCTAATCCTCAACTGGTGCAAAATAAACATTACAAGGTCAACTGTTCTTCCTATTCTCCTGTTTGTTGCTCAGAATTTGCCTAAATTTGCCAAAAAGAAAATTGCCTGGACACGACTCATTGCTGCACAACAGTTCTTTAGATCACAGCATGGTGTGTTGCTGTTTGAGATCTCTCAGCCTACTTCTTTTCACTCAAATAGGTTCAGTTTAAGTGATTTCTTGATCCAGCAGGTCTGGCAGTGATCAGGCCAGGGTGTAGAAAATTAAATTTGACTGTTTTAATTTTTTTTTTAGGTTTATCACAGTTAGTTCATCATTTAAAGCAGTACTTAAGAACTTTCAATTTTGCCTGAAAGAAGACTACATTTCCCATGAGCACCAGCACATAGCGCCGTAAACATGGAAATTAACAGAAGACGTCCAAATTAAGTTTCTGTTACCAGTAAACACACAATGGAAAGGTACCGCATTGGCTGCTCCCTCCTCGTCGTTACGGCGTGTTCCCACCAAACGCGATAACGCCTGTTCGCGTGTCGAGTTTACATGTAAAGTCAATGCAGAGACGCAATTAGACGTGTCATCGCGCCGGGCGATGCGATGGACGCGTTGGACGCGAAAAATCGCTTCCATTGCACCCCCCGGCACGATGAACGCTTCATCGCTCGAGTTGAAATAATTGAACTTTTGGGGCGAATTCGCGTGGAGACGCGCCACGACAGCCAATCAGCGTTGAGATCGTCACCGACGGGCTCCGTACGGAAGTACTTGTGTTCCCTTGGCAGTTTAATCAGAGCGAGTCTATTGACAATAAAAGTTATCTGGTTTAGTTTTTATTCAGATCCCCATTAGCTGCAGCAAAGCCACAGCTCTTCAGTGTTGTTTTTCCGGTGCTGTTACAAACGTTTTTGGTTTGAATGTTCGGACGTGAAGGCACATTATCACTGCTGTTTTCAACCAGCGGGCGCTGTGAGCCGGCGACCCCGTCCCCAAGCACTCACAAGCGGTCAGTCACACAGCAGTGTCACGGAGCTGTCTCCGCTGCAGCCAAAGACCTGCACCGCTGTTCCTGTCCCATCTCCAGGGTCAGGAACAGTGAAGCAACGGTGGTTATTCCAGCCATGGTCGACGAGAGAATGAAATAGTGGGAGACATGTTGTTGTTTGGGCGGGATCATCGAGGCGTTTTTTACATATTGGATCAGCGTCAAAACAAGAGCGTCTAGAGCGACGCGATTTCATTTGACGCGCGAATAAATCGCGTCCATCGCGTTTGGTGGGAACACGGCGTTACTCGCGAAAGTGAAAGTGAAACTTACTTTAAAGCTGGTCTGTGGAGTTTTTACATATAAAGCAATGTCCGTTATAGGCCTACTGCAGCCACTGCCAGACGACTTATTAGGATTGAATGCATCTCCACCACACAACAGCCCCTGGTTTACCCAGGATTGCCTCTGAGGCGCGACTTTCCCGCGCTGTCCACAGGGAATTACATTGCGAATGCAACGCCACACGTTCGCATTTGACGTAGAGTTCAGAGCGCGTTGGTAAACAGAAGAGACGAAGAAAAGAGAGACGAAGTTAGAGACTAGATGTCTGAAGCTCAAAACCCAAACAAATGGCCCTGCTGGTCCTCCACAAGCACAGAGACGGTAACTGATGCTCCTCCTTAATAGTTTATTAACCGTTAACCGCTTAAGGTTGACTATGTAGGATTTCCAGAACAATAACAGAACGTTAGACCGTTGCTAGGTAAAACGGGTCGTTGCTAGGGACTCCGTTCTGATCAGAGGACACAGGGGAGGAGAACGATGCAGGATTTACCTTATTTTTATTTTTTTTACCGTCATTAACAGCATAATACATGACCTAGCTTGTTCCAGGGAGAGTGGAGGCTCTCTACCTTCCACACCGCTGCTGGAAACCAAACCTGCGCTCAGAGCCTCCGCTGTCGCTGCTCTCGTCAGGTCGAAAAAAAAAAAAAAAGCTCCGAGGCACCGGGAGTCGGCGACAGTAAACGTGTTTATGACAGATTAGACTACACAAATACACCCATCCTAACATGTAAATGATAATCCATTGATCCACCGATTGATTATTGAAAAGGCTTCGTTGAAAACAGACGCATACGACCGGGAGGAGGCAGGAAAACAGCTGATTAGTGATCCACGTGTCGGCTACAGGCAGGTACGAATGTAAACAGAACGTTGACAAAAAGTCATTGTCGAGCCCGTCAAAAAATGTTAAAAATATTAATTCAGACTAAAAAAATTTTTTTTGTGGAGAAGGAATACTTTCATCCTGTTCACCTCAAAACGCACTGTGGATGTTTTTTTTTTTTTTTTTTTAAATATAGCTTTTAATAAAAATTCTACATATTCAACCTTTACAGTAGGTACTACTTCAAAGTGGCCATTTCACTCGCGCAATACGCGATTCACGCGGTTGCGTGAAATTGTAGGTCACATTGTAGCCACTAGGTGGAAGCATCGTACTGAGATGCAGCTCAAAGTAATTCCGCGTTTGACCACAACGTAGCTGCAATGGAGAGTGGCGCTGTTCTCAGGCCACAGGCTGCTTCACCTGCAGCTGTGGTGGAGAGAGCTAGAGAGAAAATGGAGAGAGGGACCGCTCAATGCTGCCGTTCAATCACATCAATGTTGTTGTTTATTGTTTCACAGTGGTTACAGTACGTACAACAGGATCAGTGGTTCTCATGGGGGGTCTTGAACCCCTCCATATTTGTGATCTCTCCTGTAGCCTGGCCGGGTCTGCATGGCTCCGAGTTTGAGCAAATTGTCTCATATCTATTTTCTGTAAGTTCTTGTAGATGTAACAATCCGCTCAGAGCCGACGACCTCTCGTTTGAACAGCTTCTAAACTGCTTTGTCCGTGCCAGCAGCCTGGACCCGATGCGACCGGACTCATGAGCGGAGCATTAATACACATCTGTCCGCAGCTGCTCCAAACACACAATTTGAAGGGACACATTAGATGTTGATTTTGATAGACTACTTGAGCAACAACGGGCTGATTTTAGCCAAGAGCAGCAGGTTGTTTTAATGGAAAGACGAGCCATACAAAAAAGCCTGCTGCAAATTAACAAGTGGAGGCTGCTTTTAATTTCAGACAGCTGAACATTGCGCTTTTAAAACGAATCTTATCAAAACAAAAAACTATAGCAAACTGTCGTCATTTTTTAAATTTGTGTTTTATATTGTTTTCATAGAATGCGAGTGTTTTATTGAAAGCGAGACTTGGCGTGTGAAAATCATGAAATCATGAAAATCAAAAACATGGACCAAAACGGCTCAGTAATATGCACAAAATCCAAACGAAACGAAAATGAACTAAAAAAAACTAAACATCATGGTCTCAATCTGTGTTTTAGCCTCTGCATCGCTCTGTGCGTCAGGCGTGTCTTGGAGTTCTTGGAGTGTTAGGAGAGCTACTGTAGAAACCGGTTTTTCTGCTCAGAGCAAACAGCTGTGAAGCACTGTGAGGGGGAGGGTGGAGCAGGACACAAACACCCATTGGTCAGAGATAAAGAGGATGCTAATGTGTCGCAAATGTGTTACATTGTGTCCAGCTGTCGTCACAGCTACAAGCACACCTATTGGTCATTGATAATGTCTATTAAGATCATTACTTTCAATAGAGCCGAGTAGGTGGAATATAGTAAAATAATTTCCATTCTAGTTTTAGAGGCTGTATTTAAAAATTATAGGCTTTAAGTAAAATAAGTTACTTTACATCGCGTTCATAAGATGTGTAGTGCGTACTGTTACTGAACTGTTTTGGTCCATGTCTGTAAGCCTTTCTTCCCTGGATTATATTTTCTAAATTTACAACATTAATATAATATTGTTTTCGTTTCATTTCGTTAAGGAAAAAAAAATCGCGAGAGTGGGGGTAGATCCAGTGCTTTAGTCTGCCTGATAGGCCAGTATACGCCCTATAGACCCTATAGATTTTGTTTACCTGTTTCCATTGTCAAGCCTAAGCAAATATTTATAGCAGCAAAATGAGATGCACAATAGTAAACCCACATTAGGTTCTCAAATCAGCTATCACTCTGCAGGCACGGCGTGTGCCACAAGCCGTGATTTATAGCTACACAAGCAGGGAAGTTTATCATATTTATTTATTTGCTCAAACTTGGAGCCATATGTGATCATAATGATGATGAGAAAAGAACATTAACATACAACCTAAACTGAGATTCAAACCCTCATTGCAAAGTATGAGCGGAGACACATTAACACCTATTCATCTCTGCGCTCCATCGCCCATCGAAACAGCTGATTTACATGTCGGCTCTTAACACATGCCGATTGGCCATTCAGGCGGCTTTGTTCTTGGTTTCGACCAATCAGCTTGTAAGCACATGGCTAATTATCAGCTTTCAACCAATCACACTGTTTTATTGTGAGTGTGCTATTTGTATTGTCTGCCAAAACATGGATGAATGAAACACGACCACGTAGCTACGCTACGTCTCATATTTATATAGGCTAGAAGAAAAGTTATTTCAAAATGTATACCGTTTTATCGCCCAGCCCAAATGTTTTCTATTATTATGATTAAACATTGCGTCAGGTCGGACCACGGGGTTCTTTTATTTATTTATTTTTGCTGTGGTCAAGCCGAGAGACGCTTGTAAGTCCGGCGAGGTGTATTCACAACATATTGGCTCAAACCTGCAGCCAGACTGAGTACACAGCTTTTGTTGTTGTTGTTGTCGTTTTGATAAGTTACATGACGGTCTGGGAGCCGGACGCTACAATATGACTATTGCACGCCACCAACAGTGAATGTGTAAACCTATGTCCCGTAACAACCCAACCTCCATGCCCCCCCCCTCTAAAATGAATCTGGCGCCGACGTGTGACATAAAAAAGACCACAGTTAAACATACAAGCAAAACGAAAACGGATTAACATAAAATGGGAATATCACAGATAAATTCAAAATACGGTTTGTAATAGGCCTGATAGTAAGTCTGTCCTTTCTAGAGGGACCCTGTAGCGACAGACTGAAGGAAAGAGTTGGAATGAGGTGTAAAGCTGGTGAAGTGTTATTATTAGCTACATTCTTGTATTGAAGCAACAACGAACAGAAACATAAATCAGGAAACTGTCCATTGCCGTTCGTGGTCACTGCTCCCTGCTGCTGCAAGTTGTCGACTCGTCCTCCTGCTCACAGATGCCACCTGGCGGTTGTTTCGGCACATTGGCGCTTCTCATAAAAACACAATTAATCCTCCGCTAAAAAGCAGCGTGATTCACGCGTGATTCACGCGAGAATCTCGCGTGAAGTCGGCCAAAATGAAGTAGTACCTACTGTAGGTCACAACGTCGGGACCTTTTTTTTTTTTTGCGCCGTGTGCCTGCAACAGCTGCTTAGCGCGATGTCAATATTGTGCTCTGTCTCAGCTGATCGCGTTCATGTGAAGGTTAGATGGTCCAGTGTTGAACTGCTCTACTCCAGGCTGAGGAGAGAGGAGGAGGAGAGGCTCCTCTGACGGCTCCTCAGTGGAGCTGCTGCAGAGCTGATGCACATCTGTGTCTGTGTAGCTACGTTTGTTGTCTGATCTTCCTTCACGGGGACTGAATAACACCAGGTTACTGTAAGTCGTCCTGTGTAATATAGTATAGTATAGTATGCCAAAGCTGAATGACCACAACTTTTTTTTTTACCTCCCTACTTCGCCAGTTAGCCTACATGGTTACCTGCACTCACCGTTCGGAGAGGGAGGGAGGGGGGGCGACGTCATTGAACGGCGCAGGCTGACGGTAGTATTCGAAAAAAAAACACGGCAGGTAACGAGCAAAACTCCACAGGGCAGCTTAAGTGAGAGCCGGGTTCTTACCAAGCTCCTCAAAGCTGCTTAGTGCCAGTGAAGACGATACAGACCCCCTCAGGCCATGACAGAGCTGTCATTCAACCTGTTGTAAGTTCATGTTCCATCATAAACGTTATGAAAAGTTCCTTAGTGTTGGTTTAAGGAGGATTGTTACTTTTCCACATGGGCCAGGCAGGTTTGGATAACTTTTTAAAAAATGAAACCATCATTTCCATCAGCAAAAACTGTATTTTACTTGGATTAGCCTATTTGTCTGGTAAAAAAAAAATGGTTTGATGCTTGTAAACATTTAAGTGTGATATTATGCAAAAAAGTGAGAAATCCAGAAGGGGGCAAACTTTCTCAGCACTGTATGAGTTGTGGTAGTCTGATACAGAAAACTTGTTATATTACAGTAAACTAGTGCAAGTACAAGCTATTCTATTCAACCAAAGAGGTGAACAATGAGACTTCAGGCAGATTTGAAATCCTGAATCAATTTACAAGATAAAATGCAGCAATTTAAACATGTAGATTTAAGAAAAAAGGCATATTTTTTAAAATTTTGAATAACAACTTAAAACACAGACACTGTCCAATGGTTCTGTCAATATAGAACAAAAAGGTATGGGCATAAATTTGTCTCATAAATACTTGTAAATGCACAGAGGGTGATCTACAAATGTTCCTAGGTTTGCACACGTGTTTGGCTATCCACAAATACAAATGTCTAATTTGTAACTTGTATTTAGTTTTTTTACAAATATATGTGTTTTTGTAAATATATTGGGTATTTGTAAATGTATAATTTTCCATTTGTAAAAACAAAAAAGCATTTGTAAAACCAAAAATTCTGTTTGTGAAGTGTGATTCTGCATTTGTGGATCACCAATCACACACACGCCTCTCTTCCCTCAATGACGTATTTCTGAGACATTCCTGTCGAGATCGACACAGATCCACAAACACACGGCTGGTGATTCACAAAGGGCCCAGCCGTCCTCACCAGTAGGGGGCAGTGTTAGCGAGTAGCTGAATTAAAACAAACGAAGAAGACTGCTACTCGAATATCTTGAGAAATTATTTAATTCTCACTGTTTATGTGTCACTTTATTAAGTTTTGATGTGTTTTCATGCGATAAAGTAACTGTTAAGCTCCTCAATATGTGGTTAGTTAGCCTGTTTGGAAGTTTGCTCCGCCGTTCGCGGTGGTAACCGGGCGAGAGGCTTATCACAGAGGCTACAGCCGGGGCTGCTGTGGTGGTCGGCTGGCTAACCTCCACTGTCATCCCGGTTAGCTGCTCCACAGATGGAGCAGCTAACTATGCTACCACCGGACAAGCGGTCTATCACAGAGGCTACAGCCGGGCTGCTGTAGTGGTCGGCCGGCGAAGCCACGGCGTCTTCTCGAGGGAGAAAACGAAGACTCCAGTAAACCGGTTGCTGCCTCTGGATCAGCAGATCTTCGCAGAGGAAGCAGCCGGGGCTGCTGTCTTTTTTTCATGCGATGAAGTAGCCTAACTGTTCAGATCCCCAAGCTGTTAATTTATCCAAATGACGCCTGTTTGGAAGTTTGCTCCACCGAGAGGTCTAACACAGAGGCTAGCCGAGCTACTGTGGTAGTCGGCCGGCGAAGCCACAGCGTCTTCTCGGGGGAGAAAACGACCTGCATTGTTAATGTCAACTGACTGATCGTTTCATTGTTAAACATTTGTTTATTGATTTAGCAGCGGTGACTGTAGCCTACATAGCCCGTCATAGCCTGTTTATTGATGTAGCCTACAGACTACTCCTCTGAATGAGACAACATTTATCTCCTAAAAATAATTCATCCAGCCGGCGGTAAACCTCTAAAAACTGCTGATAGATTGATGGGCTTCTTTTCTCCCTCGAGGATGACGCAGATTAGCCGGCCGACCACCACAGCAGCCCGGCTGTAGCCTCTGTGATAGACCGCTTGTCCGGTGGTAGCATAGTTAGCTGCTCCATCAGCTAACCGGGATGACAGTGGAGGTTAGCCAGCCGACCACCACAGCAGCCCCGGCTGTAGCCTCTGTGATAAGCCTCTCGCCCGGTTACCACCGCGAACGGCGGAGCAAACTTCCAAACAGGCTAACTAACCACATATTGAGGAGCTTAACAGTTACTTTATCGCATGAAAACACATCAAAACTTAATAAAGTGACACATAAACAGTGAGAATTAAATAATTTCTCAAGATATTCTAGTAGCAGTCTTCTTCGTTTGTTTTAATTCAGCTACTCGCTAACACTGCCCCCTACTGGTGAGGACGGCTGGGCCCTTTGTGAATCACCAGCCGTGTGTTTGTGGATCTGTGTCGATCTCGACAGGAATGTCTCAGAAATACGTCATTGAGGGAAGAGAGGCGTGTGTGTGATTGGTGATCCACAAATGCAGAATCACACTTCACAAACAGAATTTTTGGTTTTACAAATGCTTTTTTGTTTTTACAAATGGAAAATTATACATTTACAAATACCCAATATATTTACAAAAACACATATATTTGTAAAAAACAAAATACAAGTTACAAATTAGACATTTGTATTTGTGGATAGCCAAACACGTGTGCAAACCTAGGAACATTTGTAGATCACCCTCTGTGCATTTACAAGTATTTATGAGACAAAATTAGCTCCATAATAAAGCCTTGTACAGAATAAGATCAAACAGTTTCAGGTCCTTTTGTAATGAGATCCAATAAGTTGGGTCAGCAGAACTAAATGCTGTTTTCTCCAAAACCAGGCATTAAAGTCTTTCACAATAACAAGTGAAAGTCTTTCATGATTTGTTTTTTTTGTTCACATGTTAATTCTTACCAGGTATCAGTGAGTCTTCACGGCAGTCGTACAACATCCCGAGGCTGAAAGGCCGTCCAAGAGCTGCCACCTCCATTGTCTTTCTAGATTCACCCTCCATCGTTCTGTCCTTAGAAGAGACAGTTTAACAGATAATTTTTAAGATGACAGAATGAGGCTTGTAGCCCACAGCCAATCAGCACATCATCACCACAGTGTACCCTGTAAAATGGTCTGTGCAGGTAATAAAACAGACAGATAAGAGTCTGATCATTAACCTGTGGTTTAAATCCTGTGTTGTTCTTCAGAGGCTTTAGTTGAATTCAGATCTGTTTTTTTTGCCAATATTAGCCAACAATGTTTATTACTTTCACTGTAAACTGTGTAAACTAAAATCTGCTAATTAGCACTGAAGATCAACCATGGTGAGTGAGGATAAGGTTTTCTGAGGGAATTCGATCATACGTCAAAGGAAGGAGCTATAAAAATGTAACCTGGTAATGGACCAAGATAAAAACCAGAGGGTGTGTTAAATTATTAAAGTTCACCTGAGTCACCACAGCAAGTCATTTCTGAGACACAGTATGTCAGTCTGGACAGCAACTGCACATAACTGTCATCTGAGGTGATTCTCATTCCCACCAATGGCCAGTTAGCGTGTGTTTCTTTATATCACCTTGTGTTCCAAGAGAATATGCTCACCATAAAAGAAAAGTAGCCTTCCTATGGTTCAGTGCTGCAGATGTTCAGTGATTGGACCGTTACTGTCACCACTGCTGCAGCTTTATATGTAACTGTTGTGTTCAGGATTAGATGAAGAAGTCACGTTGCAGTTCACCTCCACCACTTTGTTTCTTCAAACATGTCAAGCAACAGGAAACAGTCCATTTGGCCACTGACAATACAACATCTGTTAAAGCCACATCAGGAAATAAATCAGAATTTAATTTAATAATGAAATCATACAATAAGTTCCACAGACCAGCCTTTTGATTTAGTGCTTGTTCACCTGATATCCAACAGGTGTAGCTGGGTCAAGCTGACAGAAAGGTGAAGAGCGCCCTCTGCTGGACCAGAGGATGAACTACTAGTCAGCAGTGACACTGAAACATCAGACGACCTCAGGTAACAACACTTGATCCACACTGAAGTTTATTATCATCATTTACTCATTCTGTTTCTCTACAGGACAATAACATGTAAGTCCATACACATCAGTATCAGGAGTCTGACATTATTCTCATTGTAGCCAGTAAAATAAAATGAACAGTAGATTAAAAATGAAACTGACAAATCAGAGTAAAACGTGACAACAATGTAATTATTCAGTTTTTTTCTCCCATGAAAATGAAAGTATAGATTCAAAATAAAGTTATTTCATAAAGTTACTCCTTTAAAAATAATCAAGTGTAAGAACTACCCCATAAGTAAACAATAACTTGCATAAAATGAAAACACATAAAAACACAATCAAAATTAAACCAAGCTCTTCAGTCTAACCAAACTAGTGGCTTTAAACCTCCAGTTCAGTTTGCTTTTGTTATTGTTTGCCAATTCCCAATAGTAGAGGTTCCAATCAAGATTAAAAAATAAAATGCTCTTTTATAACAAATAAAAACATCACCAGAAAAGATTACACGCCTCATCAAAAGACGAACCTAACTGTCCATAATGACACAAGTACCACAGTTCATACTTGCATGTGTAAAAGAACAATAAAAGCCCCTCAATCATAATTCAATGGGCTGTTAAAACCTAAAGCTCTACTGATGTCTGAGCTCTAAACTGTTACACTCCTCATACAAATTACAACAACTGTGAAAAATGAAATAAAAAAGTAAATGTAAAAAGTGTAAAATTTCAATTCTTTGAGATCAAACATTAAAGCAGAAGTTAGTGATATATTTGTGTTAATATAAGTCTTAAATAGTTATATCTTCCGACAGCAATCACTTACATAGAGTGTTTGGACCAAAACACGGGTCTGTCAGTCACTCTGCTCTGCTCTGAGCCGAGGAGAAAACATTTATCGTATCCTACAGTTTTTATCCAATGAGGAGAGAGAACGGCATGCAGGGCTGTGTGTGCAGCCAAGGAACGCCGTGAATGTGGCGACGTAGGGACGAGGACTGTTATGGTGCGTTCAAGGAAACTCGTATTTTTCCGACCGTGAAGTGGTACCAGTTCGATCTGGTACGAGTTCACCGGTCGGAAGTTACGAGTGGCTGTTATAGTGACTTTCACCGGTAAAACAGGCCGGAAAAACACGAGTGGGTTACCTGGAACGCTACAAAGTCGTAAGTTGTGACTTGAAGCTGTAATTTACGATTTCAAAAGCCTGCCTGGAACGCAGCATTAGCGAAAACGACCGGACCACTTACTTCTTCTTTAACCATGAACCTAAAAAATAACTGATTAACATGAATAACAATCTCTGATCATATTTAACTGAAGACATTAGGGGTGAAATGGTTCACAAAATGGTTATTCTATGTAAACACTGTAGGTGAGTGACAGGTGAGTGGCTGGAAAGGTGGCAGCGTCCTTTTTTTCTAAGCGACAGCGTCCTTACAGATGCACATGTAGATGTCCGTCGTGGGGACTCGGCTGCATAATTGGCCCATACTGGGGCGGTGCGTGGTGCAGTGGTTAAGGCAGCCGTCCCATGTATATGCAGACGCAGGCGTCCCCGGTTCGCGTCCCGCATCGGGCAGACCTTTCCTGCATGTCATTCCCCTCTCTCTGCCTCCCCCTTTCCTGTCTATCTCTACTGGTCTATCAAATAAAGGCATAATACGCCAAAAAAATATACTATAATTGGCCCATGCTGTCAGTCCACCAGTGTGATTTTTTGCTGCGCATGTCATGTCAAGACATCCTCATGAGTTGACGACATAAAGAGCTAATAAAAAAATTACCAATAGTATTAATCGGTCAAAGTTATTGTCATCTGTTAGCGGTTAAATGATTAATCATGTGCATCTCTAACAGAAAAAAAATCATGGATGGGAGAAATTCTGCCACTTCAGCGTTTGTTGGTTTGTTTACAAGTACAACTTCTTCTGCTGTTGTTTTAGGGATAAAGCTTGGTGCATGTACGATTGGATTGGATTATCAATCCTCTTGGGGAGGTCGATCGCTCATCTTCACCTGTGTTAATTTAACCCTGTAAACAGAAAATAAATTAAAACATTTATAATTTATTCATAACACAGACAATTGACTATACAATATGTTGTCTTGAGTATAACATTCCTAAGGCAACCAGCCAATAATTTTGTACAGTGCAGATAGGGAATCAGCCACATGTTCAGGTGACAGCCCTGCAGGTACCTGGTAAGCCAAGATCAATTTATAATTACCCCACTATGTTGGGCCTTTTGTCAAAAAAATTTAGCTAAAACAAGGGATTTTAATATACCCCACGAACATGTCAAATAATTTAGCGTTTATCACCCTTTACATAATTAACTCTCATACATAATTCTAATTTTACCTCTGCAAGGAGACTGGAGACTTGGTTTCTGTGTGGGTCGCTTTGATTCTCAAAGCCACGTTGGTCGATCCACTCAATCACGGTGTTGAGATCAGCCTCTGTCATGACGCCTTTGTTTTTAAGCTCTTTGTACCACGTTTGTACCATTTCTTTGGAATGCTTTGGAAAACTTTCTTCAAAAGTGGCAAGCCTGGTTTTACTCATCCCACTGTCAAAATTGTTAAAGTTGTTTTCACTACTCAACTTGCATCTGGGCATTGAACCTACAATGGTGAGTTTGAAGGTACCCACAACATCATTATTGCTTATTGCTTTTGTCACTTCGTTCCTGAAAGTTGGTGACAGTGTACTAGGACACTCACGATGTACTTCTTTTGGCACATTCACAGATAAAAAATTTCCAACATTTCCATCTTGAGCAAAAGCTTGAGCTAACTTGCTATTCGACTGATCTTTTGCATTTAATATACAACTCTTTGGTGGTTGATGATCTGCATGGATGAACTGTCCAAGACCAGGGTTGTCATTTCTATATTTAACTGCATCTCCATATGGTTGAACTTTTCCCACAATTTTCTTGAGCACCTCTTTAGTTTCTTCTACCTTTTCTTGCCTTGCTTGAGCTCCCTCTGCCATGTACCAGTCCCCTCCTCTAATTTTCTCTGTCCACAGTTTGCGCTCAACAAACTCCTCCCATTGGCCTGAATGTTTTTGGAGAGCGTCAGCCTCCACAGATCTGAGCTGGACAGCCTCCAAGGCGATCTCTTTTTCGCTGGCCTCTGGTTTCATTCCTCGTGCTAAAGCATGAAACAGGCAGCTCTTGCCTTCATTGCTTACACGGACAATCTTATTATTGATCAGCACATCATAATGACCTTCAGGGTATTGGGAACTCTTTGGCCTGTAGATCAGTGTCACAGTTTGACTGGCAGATTTAGTGCCAGGGTTCAGTTCTCGCATCTTTTGGAGTTTGCCATCACTTCCCTCTAGGATGACAACCTTAGTGCCAGTGGTTTCTGACAGGACTCTGATATCTACAAGAGTACCTGCTGTTGTAGAGTCCCTGATCTTTTCAGCATGCAACAATGCCTGTTCACCTGGAGGTTTGTCTTTTGAGGTCAGATCTACATCCATCTTTCCAGTGTAGTTGGCGTATTGTCCAGCTCTGAGTTTTTCCTCTGTTCTGCTTGTATTCAAGAGAGTTCTTGTGGAGCTGCTTATTTGGCCATTTATTTTGCTTTGGACATAAGAAACAATATGACTGCTGAATTTCTGGTGAAACACTTCTACCAGAGTATCGGATAATAGAGCACTGATGGTTTGAGATAAATCCTGTTTGAAGTTTTTCAACATTTCAGTGTCTGAAACAGAAAGATCATTTAGCTTCACTTTCTCTAAGGAACGTTTTTGATTAAATTGATTGAGCTCATTGTGAAGGTTTGAGAAAAACTCTTTTGACAGGGTGAGAACTGCTATGGTGGCGTCGTTTGCCAGTACTGCCAAATGAGTGACTTTGATAGCCGTCAGAAATACACCCCAAGTCCCTTTTTGATCACTTTCGAGCTCCGATTTAACTCCGTCAATCACTTTGAAGATGGAAGAGTTGAGTTTGTGCTGCCAACTGAGGTCTGCATTAAATGGCTGTAATGCAGTGTTGCTTAATTCTCTGAAAACAGACAGAAGTTCGCCTCGTCTTTTCTCGTCCTGTATGAGATCAGAAAGTTGTTCTTTATCTTCAAGATGTGAGAGAATAATGGAGTCCATTAAAGCAGCCAGCGGCTCTTTTTCCATGTTGGATTTCACATCATTTACAATCCCCTCTTTCATCTTATCTTTAATCGCATTTAGTATTTCTTGCATTACTGCATTTTCTGCTTCTCCAAATGCATACTGAATGATTTCTTCTACCAATTTCTTTGCTGTGCACTTGACTGCATTTTTAACATTTGTCTTTGCAACAGTACTAATGGCATCTTTCGCCTGTCTGTGGAGGAACTTTGGCATTGCCTTCAGGTTTGTGGCAAATTCTGAGATTGCTGTTTTACAGGCTTCAAAACCCTTTGCGATGAATTTTCCAACTCCAAATGAAAAGAGAGATACACCAATAGAAATGGCTTTTTCTATGGCCCATGCTTTCCAGCTGAATTCTCCTTTCACCATGGACTCGATGCCCTGGATGCAGTCTGATATGCCCTCACTGATCATCCCCATGCCAACTTGTGCAAATGCTCCAAATGTAAATGCAGTGAGCAGTGTCCCACCAATTACCTGCACAAGTCCAAGAAAGAATACTGCCAGAGCTTCCCATGGGAAACGAGGTTCCTCTTCCACAGCAAAAATGTACTTAAGACCTTGACTGTACAGATTATAAGCCTCTACTTGGAGATCTTCATCAGCACCTGACACCAAGGAGAACATGGGTGATGATGTGGCTTTTGCGCGCCCACCCTTGTCTTTTATCTCCTCCAGCTTTTTTATAGCTTCACTAATGTTGTCATCGAAGCACTTCAACATTTTACACTTGTTTAAAAACTGTTTTTCAAGGCTGGTTGGGTTGAGTTGACTGTCGGTTGATTGAGCAGGGGACATTTTTATAATCGTCAGACACACCATGCAATCCTCACTGAGGAACTTCAGAGACTCTTGTGCTTTTCTGAGATCATCTCTGGCCTTAGTGAGGTAATCGTTATCCTTCTGCTCTATAGTACAGTATGCATGACTGTAAAAAGCTATGGCTGCCCACCTTTCATCCCCCATAACTTTTTCAAAAAGCTTTGCACCGTCATTCCATCGTTTTTCATCCACTGCAATATTCCCAAACCTGATGTAATGGTAAGTACTAGAGCAAGGCGAAGTCTTACTTTGACACTGACTTCTTGCTTTAGACAAATCAAGTTTTAAACTGTCTTGTAGTTCTTCTCTTTTCAGCAGATCAATATCTTCTGATTTAGTTTGCAACCAAATCCCCCAGAACTCATTCATGATGGCAACTACAGCCCGTTCCTCTTCTCCATCTGTGTTCTTGTAAATATTCTCTAGGGTCTTGCAGTACTCTGAAAACAGGTCCTCCCGCAGGTTCATCTCAGTGACATCATTCATTACATCTTTCATCTTTTCTGCTGCAGTCATGTCCCTTGTTTCCTTTGCTTCCTCCAGAGAAGACACTGTCCTGAAGGACTCCTGCAGATGATCAGTGCTCACAATCACCTGTGCAGATCCAGGTTTACCTTTGCGAGCTGTTCGGCCAAATGCCTGCAGTTCCACTCTAGAGTTATCTGACAGGAAGGAGAGGATCACAAATAATCCCCCATTGTTGTTCACCTCCTCTGAGACTTTAATGTCTGTGCCACGCCCAGCAAGGTTTGTGGCAACAATGACATCACCAGGATTCAGCACCTTATCTATTTTACTCAAACTGTCCTGATCACTGCGGATGTAGAGGATGATCTGACCTCTGACGATGTTTCCCAGCTCTTTGTGCAGTTCTTCAGCTTTGTTGATAGTTTCACAGATCACCAAGACTGCTCTTCCCTCTCTGTATGAATTTGGGGAAATTTGAGTCATTACCACATCTTTTATTTCAGATTTCCACTCTTCAGCTGAAGTCTTTAGAGTTCCTTTAACCTCAAATAATTTCTTCCTGTTGAAAGTTGGTATTTTGCAGGTTGAGAGTTTTGGATATAGTTCTTGCAAAAACAGCATGTCTGAGTCACTCCCAAGTGTCCCTGTAGTTCCATATATTTTCCCATGGTATTTTTCAAAAAGGAAGATGTTGGAGATGTAGTTGGTCACTGTTGAGATTGTGCTCAGTTTGACTCCATGTTTGATCTCAATGAACTGCTGTAGACCATCACCCCACTTCTTATTGACCTCTACAATACCAGTGGATCTGAAGTCCACTGGACAGACACCGTCATTTTCTACAACATACTCCCGACCCTTCCTCAGTCTCATGGCCAGAAAGGCATTCTGAACCCAAACTGACATTTTCTTCTCTATCAGTTTCCTCAGGAAACCAGGGATGCTGATTTTGTCTTTATCATTTGTGCATGGTGTGTATTGAATCTTCTTTGATGTAAGTGCTGCTATGGCATTGATGAGAGATTCTTCATCATAGAGAGGACAACACAAGCCTTCCTCCAAAACAAGAAATGTGAGGTTTGGGACGTCCTGGTTCTTGCAGGTCCTGGCCTTAGTAAGGTGGAGCAATCCATTGTCATCCAGAGTGTATACAGTGAAACTGTAGGGAACATAGTGCTCTATTTCATGGAAAAAATCTACCATTGAATCTTGACTCACGGTTTTTAGTTTTCTGACAAGCTCATCTTCTTCACTCTCATAGAAATCAGCTGTAAATCCTTCTGGCACTATCTTTGATTCTTCAGCAATTTTTAAAACAACCATGGGGACCCCAATTCTTGACACTTCTGTGTCAATGGAATCAAATATGGCCTTGAAGAATGAAGCTGGGGGACCCTGTATGAATGTCTGGTGTCCGGTGGACAGGAAGCCATACTGACTGACCTGGCTCCAGATCATGGCCAGAATAATATTCAGGTGCTGCATGGAGACCATGGGGCTGGAGAGGTAGGTCAGCTGTACTCCCTGATCCAGCAGCAGGGAGTCCACTTCATCAATGATGATGCACTGAAAGCCTCGGTCAGGCCTCACATCTTTCATCTCAAATATCTGACGAAGGTGATCTGCAGCGAAGGCTTCAATTGTTCCATAGACCACATCCTGCTGGTAGCACTTCTTTCTGTCTTCATCTTTGGCTTTATTTGTGTTTGTGTCAACTGTGATTCCAAAGTATCTGTAGAAGTCCTTCCATTCTTCTGCATCCCGTTGACAGAGCACAGAGGAGCTGGACACCACATCTACTTTTTCACCCCTGAGTGCTCGCAGTGCTGCAAACATTGCTATGACACAAGACTTCCCTTCTCCAGTTCCCATCTCCATGAGTTTTCCAGTATCAGACAAGGCCAAGAAACACCAGCTGATCATTTGAGTCGTTCTGGGCCACCACTTTCCTTTTGCATTACACTTGTGCACAGCATTGCAAAGGACTGCCAGAATCTCCTGAAGTTCTTCTGTGTCTGTGCTGCGGCTCCGAGCTTTAGCTTTCTTTATGTTTGTATGTTGGTCAATCTTTCCAGATTCAATCAGACGTACAACACTCTTAACTATTGTGCATGATTTATCCAGTATTCCTTCATCAATGTTTTTCATCTGTTGCATTTCATCAAAAAGACGGTCAATTCCTTTTTCTTTGTCATCTCTGAAGTTTCTTTCTAACTGTTCGATCAGACTCTTGGTTTTACATGAGTTCAAGAGTTCAATGAGACACTGGTTCTTCTCATCTGTCCACTGAGAAGACACCTGATATGTTTGTATCATATGTAAAATCTTCATGATGGAAATAGAGTTGTCACCATGATGGTGGTCAGTTAAAGCTAGAAGAAGGTTTAAAGCCTCCACTGGGGACCAGAGTTGTTGTGCTACAAGGTTTGACATCATCTGGAAGAGTTCTTTGGTTTGTTCCTTCGAAGCCTGGAGTTGCACTGCACAGGCAAATAAACCCTCCAGACACAATTTGTCTCCCGGAGATGTCCTGTCCTTCTCAACAGTAAACTCTTCAAGGAGATTCTCAAGAATGGTCAGAATGTAGACCTCGCTGGAAGACAGTTCCTTTCCTGAACATTTTTGTAAGATGGTTATGATCTTACTGTTATCTTTAAGCTTGTTGAGATCAGAGTGGAGAACCTTGAAAAGAGCCTCAATAAACCGCTGTCTCATTTCCATGTTCTCATGGTTAAAATTACTCATGAGGCTTTTCAGGATGTCTGCAGCAACCATTAAGGCTTCATGTTCCTTTAGGCCTGAGAGATCCAGATGATGTAAAGTACTGAGACAACTTTCTTCAATGATGAGTCCGCGGTTAAGAGGGTTTCCTGTTTCCATCACCTCCAATCCAAGCTGAAAGTAATCAGAGACAAAGTCGTCTATGGTACCGTACACAATGTCTGCTTCATAGACATCCTTCTTTGTGTGTGATTCAGTTTTCTTCATGTTTGTGTTTAGAGAAAATCCAAGGTGCTTGTAGAAGCCGGACCACTCATGTAAGTGAACGTAAGAGCTCAGGACAACATCCACTTTGTTTCCCAAGCAGACCTGTGTGGCTGCAAACATGGCTCTGACACATGGGTCCTCTTCAGCACCAACTAGTTCTAGTGGCATGTTCTTATCATTCAGCACCAGCAAACACCACCTGAGCATCTGCTGCACTGTGGGCCACCAGCCTTTCGTGTCAGAAACTGCTTTGCAGAGCTGAGACAGAGCATTTTGGATGTTATCTGCACTCAGGGTTGGTCCTGTAAAGCAATCTTTCATGAATGGTTCGTCTTTTGGGGCACTTTTTGAATATTCTAGGACACCAGTGGTGATGTTTTTTATCTTGTTGACGACAGAGTCGTCCAAATTCCTTGATATCTTCAGTTGTGCTAGAGCTGAATCTAGACTGCTCTCGTCTTGTTTTCTAAGAGTTTCTCTCAAGTCAAGCTGGGATCTCTCCAGACCGACAGAGTCCAGAGCCTGGACGACGGAGTGTCCAGAGTCATCTGTCCACTGTGGTGATATGTCATACACCTGAGCTAACATGAGAACTTCATTCGTTGGAGCATCCTCTTCATATTTCTCTGACAGCCCTTTGAGCAGAGTCACTGCCTCCGCTGGTGTCCATTGGTGTGTTTTCACCAGCCTGAGGAGCATTTCTCTGGATTCTGTGTGGATCTCCTTGTCATTGAGATGTGTGAGTTTGAACAACAGCAACTCCAAGCACTGGATTTCTATCTTTAAAATGAACAGAGATGCTTTCCCAACCACATTCTCTAGTGATGATGTGAGGATGCCGAGGAATTCAATGAGAACAAGGTCCTCAGTGGAAAGGTTGCCCTCAGCCCATTTTCTGGCTATAAGAGCTGCATCAGAATCACAGCTGCCGTGGTGGTCAGTGAGGAAGTGCACCAGGTTCAGGTACAGAGCTTGAGTCAACAGGAAGTTCTCATCATCCGTGCATGCTGATTGGCTGATGGACTCCACCAGGGACTGCAGGTGATTGGAGATGATGTTGAGGGAAAGTCCATGAGACTCCTCCAGAGACAGGGCACACAGCTCTGTGATGAAGACTTGTGTGTGCTGCAGAGTGCTGAGAGATGGAGGAGCACTGACCCATTCATCAAACAGCAGTTTGTCCAGGGCTGAAAGGATGTCGACCAGATGTTGAGGAGTCAGCTGACTGAGGCTGAGGTCCTGAACAGGGACGCTGCATCTGGATGAAAGTGTTTCTAGAAACTTGTCATTGTCTGATTTATAGTTGGACTCAAACTCATCCAGGTGGCTTATGAGAACACGTCGCCTGGACTCTTGTTCCTCTGAGATGTGTCTGTTCAGTCGATGCTCGTACTGCTCTTCAGCTCGATGGAGTGATTCCTCAAGTCTCTGACACAGTTCTTCTCTTCTCTTCTCTTTGGCCCTTTGTTCTTCCTCTCTCCTTCTCTCCTCTTCTCTCTTTCTCTCCTCCTCCCTCATTCTCTCCTTCTCCTCTTCTTCCCTCCTCTCCTCCTCCTTTTTTCTCCTCCTTTGTTCTTCTTGATCTCTGATTGGTTTATTAAAACAATAATTACACTCGTATGCATTATCGTAGCCAACTGGTCTGTAGTATTGTCCTCCATTGAAAACATAAACATTTCTTCCATGGATATAATCTTGGTAGTAATTGTCGTAGGATGTGCAGGGTGGCAGTACATTATTACATTTACAGCATCTGAGCTGGTTGCCCATGTTACTCTCTGACGGTGCGTTCCCCATTTTCTTCAGATGTGATGTTCAAGTGAAACCTGTGTTTCCCTGAAAAATACAAATTTTATAAAATGATGTAAAAAAAAATACACACAAAACATTTTAGAATTTAATACCGTCAAACCTTACAGTAATATCAAGTCCTGGTTTACATTTAGCACATACTCAGTTGATATTTCAATATCAACTCCAGTTTCATGTACACCTCCTCAACTTTTTTGCTAGCACTCTGTTGTAATATACACATTACCAGTATCATATTTAGAAAAAAAATAAGACAATTATGTAAGGTAAGTAGGCCTCATTGCTTTATATGTTCATCATTACATCTGTCATGTTACATTTTTGACCGAAAGTAAATATTTAAATCAGAAATATCCTTCTGATACCTTCAAATCTCACTTGCGAGAACATGTACAGTAGGCTTGACAAAAATAGTGATTTGAGTCATATCGTGATGTCGTATCAACTGATATGGAAAAAGCATTCTTGATTTTAAGGGATTTTTATAATTTTTGATGTGTTAAATCAATTATTCTCAAACTGTGTTATGCATACCACCAGTGGTACGTGGGCTCCCGTTTGTGTTACACAAAAGGTTGACTGAATAAGACATGAATAAAATGACTAACTGTTTACCAGTTAGCTCCGTGAACTTGGCTACACGGGAACGAACGGGAGCGACCCTTTTATAAGATTAAATGAGCAACGCTACGAATAACACGTGTACTTTTGTACTGCGTGTGTGTCTCTGATGTTAAAGTTTAGTGTTCCTTCAAATAGTTTTATTTTTACGATCGAGGGGTCATGTAACTATGACATACATACTCATCTCTTTCGGTCAGTCATCATGGAAGTGTTATTTATATAAATAACCATAAATTCAATGGTAGGCTACTAAAATTGCATTGCATTTTTATCATACAACCACTGATGTATTATATTGGTCATAATACAGTCACGTGGCACAGATGAGCAGTGGTTAACACTGAAGCCTCACATGTTCCAATTGCAATATGACTAATCAATGCCTATAGCTTAATGTTGACCCTGAAGGTCTGGTGACATATGTCAGCTGGACTATGCTATAGCTACAAAGCAACCATTCAGACGGTCATTACAACTAACCAATCAATATTCATACAAGTAAATAAATAATATATCAGTTAGCATGAACTGAACTTTGACCAGGTTACTTTGTGTAACATACAATATAGTAATAAAACAGATGATTTTACTTTAAGTGCTGAGCCGGATAAGATAAGTGATGCCAGGTCCTAGAATCATTGGTTGGTTAGTCATTAAATTACAAAATAAATGTGATTGTAATCTTTTACTGTTGAATAATTTTAACAAATTTACAGTCACTAGTCATAATGCTGGTGATTACAGATACAGAGAAGACTTTATTGATCTCAATTAAGTCCCAAGGCAGTTCAGTTCCTACAGTCCACCGTGGCCATACACATACAAGCATTCACACAACCTAACAAACAGAACGGAGGTAGTATAATGGGACATACTTAATAAAAGCTCATAGATACAGTGCAAGAAGGCAATTGTGTCACTATTCACAAAAACCCCCGTTGACGTCACTCTACACATCGTACAGGAGCGCCTCAAGGATGACCGGACCCTCAAAAAACGCACAAACCTTACAGTCAACGACATTTCCACACTGTTAAACTTTGTTTCCAAATCCACCTATTTTCAGTTTAAAAATAAAATCTATAAACAGACAGAAGGATTTGCAATGGGAGACCCACTATCCGCTATCATGAGCAGTTTTTTTATGGAGGACCTGGAAGAGAAAGCAATCCAAACCGCACCCACCCACTATAAACCCACACTATGGAAAAGATACGTTGATGACATCCTGGAGAAAATAAAAACCGGACACACACAAGACCTCACAGATCATTTAAACACCATGGACAGCACAGGAAATATTCAATTCACGCACGAAGAAGAAATAAACCGGACCATACCGTTCCTGGACATGAGCATTCACCACAAAGAAGACGGCAGCATCAAAATAACAGTTTACAGAAAACCCACACACACCGACCAGTACCTCCTCTGGACATCCGAGCATCCCACAGCACACAAACTGTCAGTCGTCAGGACACTTTATGAACGGGCCACCATCATAACTGATGAAATAGACAGACAGGAGGAGGAAAAACACATAAAATACGCACTCGCACGTTGTCAGTACCCCAAATGGGCTGTAAACAAAGGAAAACAACAAGTAAAAAACAAAGAGATAAAGAGAAAAGAGAAAAAAACAAAACGTACACACAATAAGGACGACAAACCCAAAGACATAATAACCATTCCATACATCCGAGGAACAACAGAACCAATACAACGGGCTATGAAAAAACACCGCATCAGCACAGCGGTGAAACCTCACACAAAACTCCGTCAACTATTAGTTCACCCCAAGGACAAGATAGCTCCAGATCAAAAATGTAACGTCATTTATGAAATTCCGTGCAAATCATGCCAAAAAACATACATCGGAGAAACAGGGAGGGCTTTCAACATAAGGAAAAAAGAACACCAAAAAGAATGCGAAAAAGAGACAGCGGGGAGATTCACACGGACCCAAAAGGATAGGGCAGAACAGGAAAACCTGAAATCAGCTATCACAGACCACTGCAGAAGAAATAACCACATCATGGACTGGGACAAAAGCAAGATCATCACATCAGAAACAAATAAGCTTAAACGTTGGATAAAAGAGGCCATAGAAATCAGGAAGCGGGCAAGGGACACCATCAACCGGGACGAGGGGGCGTACACCCTCTCGCACATCTGGGATTCCGTGCTCCAGGGACCACCCAAGGCGGGGGGGGCGCAATCGGCTCGGCGGACTCTGACAGGTCCGCTGAGCCGACCAGCTGATAAATGACACGTCAGCAACACGTCGGATGACGCTTCTGAGGAAGACTGGAGTCACAGTCGAAACTGTCAAGCAGGTAACACCACGCTCTGTACTACTTGTCTGAACACAAGAAAAATAGAGATTAATTTGTATAAGAAGACAAAATGAACATAATCAACTTAAGAAGGCAATTGCCAGTTAAGTGCAATAAAAATGCAGAGAGCAGAATAAGTAACTATCAACGACCAGCTCTGCATTAACAGCATGACCGCTGAGGCAACAAATGACCTGGCATACTTGTTGACATTTCAGTACTGTAGCGCCAGGCTGACGGCAATAGTGAAAATTAACTATTAAGTACATGGTCATGATTCACTATACTTTTGGCTCTTTGGAGGACACATTTCTCCCAAATAGAGTTCAAGTCACACATCTTCATTCCAATAATGTTGAAACAAACGTTCACAACATTATTCAATCAATTTCTGTCCTTCACCGTCAGATTGTTAAACCAACATAGAAAAGAAAAGATGAAGAGGCTCTCGAGAAATGATAAATACACTGTACGTAGTAGGGCTGGGCGATAAAGGGATCTTGATTCGGTCACAAGAAATTTTGGATTGATTTTGATAATTGGCGATGGTCATATTTCATTGATAGCTATCACATGGCCTAACAATCAGAGGAGCGTCAGAGCGGTGAAGTGAAACAACCTGCAGATCACCTAAGTTGACATGAACTCTGCTCGTAGTTACCAAGTCAGGTCAAAACTGTCAGAGTAAAAAGCTAAATGTTTATCGACAACCTGTTAAAATAAATAGAAAGACTATAGCCTCATATACACGTTATGCATGTGATAGACACATCTTAGAGCTGGTGTATGGCAGAAAAAAGGTAACATCAACAAAAATTGATGTAAATCAAATCAGAGTCAGTGGAGTGAACTGTTCCATTATAGAACATTTAAGTGAACTCGTCATCCTCCCAAACTGAACACATTCCCTGGATTCTTCAGTATTCAGTCTGGATTCTCCTTTAACTGGCAGCCTCAGCAAAAAATACTTATCGGAATCGGAATATCACGAATCGATCAATATGGAAAAATATATTGTGATACATTTTTTTGACATATTCCCCAGCCCTGTACGTATAACTTTAGAGACAACCAAAGGAGTTAATCCTGTGCAACAAATGGATTCCTTGCTGGGCACGTGTAACAACTATCTCTATGTTGCTGTCAAACCTCAGCTGAGAGTTTAACACTGTAGCCAGATATGTATATGAATTTACAAACTCTACATCCTCACCATGAATCCTACTTACTGTTTTATTTGACTTATTTCTCCTAAAATCAATGGTAAGTTCCTTCGTTTTAATATTGAGATCAAGGAAACTATCGTCACACCACTTGGCAAAATCAGTAAGTGCATGTCCGTGGTCTGACTCTGCACCTTGTAACAGCAGAACGGTATCATCTCAAAATTTCACAAGAAAACTGTCCTCCTTTACAGACTTCCAAGCAGCCGATAAAAAAAACTATTAAAATAAAATCACAAACTTACTCTCAGTCCATTGTGATGATGCACACGCCTGGAGCTCATTCAGCAGACACCACTCTATATGAGACATAACACAAAATCGAGAAAGCTGTAACACAGATTTAAGTTACCCGAGTTTACGTCTCCTGTCCAGTTTTCTGTTGCCTATAGGAATTAAATTAATGGGTTGCAGTTTTACCACTTGGGGTTTCCTCTTCAAACATTAATAAAATTAACAAGGTTGAGGGGAAGAGGCCACAATAAATTGAGTATAATATCAGCAACATTTACTGACTCTTATATTGAGTGGTTAAGGAAAGAAACAACCATGTAAAGTTTAAACTATGTGAGACAGAACATAAAAACAATATAAACTTATTTCAACAAAACTGTAGTTCCAATTATTTTATTTATTAATTACTACTGCTATAACAATAATAATTTATAGGAATTGAACATTTTACACAAGAAATGCAACCCAAATTGCTTCATAACATAAAACATGACACACGTATAAGATGAGATCATGTACGAATAAGACTGATCATACAATTAAAACTATTAATGGAAAATAAAATAAGATGAAGTCTTTATACCAATGTGACTTACCTCTGATCAGCGACAGAGGAGGAACTGTCTCATTTTGCTCAGTAGCTCCTTTACATACAGTCCACACACGCAGTCACTGTGAAAGAAGAAGTAGATGGAACACGTGTCATGAGTTATTATCAGTGAATCATCAGTTTATGGTCCTGACCTTTGTCCTGAACACTGTGTGGTTTCTGACTTTATATCGTCTCTGAGGGAAAAAGTCCACCTGACTGAAGGAAATGCAGGAGAGCTTGCTCTTTCTTTCTTTCTTTCTTTCTTTCTTTCTTTCTTTCTTTCTTTCTTTGTTTCTTTCTTTGTTTCTTTCTTTCTTTCTTTCTGTTCCAGCCAAGGCCATTTTACAACTTTAACAAAAGCAAATCACACACAGTGAGTTACCATAAAGTCGACAAAACATAACAAACAAATCTGACATTGAGTCAAGAGTCATTGATTATTTTGTCATAATTAGGGTCTGTGGGACAATGTGAAAAATCTCACATTCATAAAAGTCTCAACCTCTAATTCTCAAAGTACATATTGAATACGTAGAATTACACATCCTCTTTACGTAAGTATAAGAACAGTTCACATCAAAGTGATCCGTGACTTCCACACAGCTCAATGTCCCGGCTACGTGAACAATGACATGAAGCCAACCACCAACCAACTAGAATTCACGACACAGCCGTTCTACTGAAATACAACAACCTACAGATCTCTCTAATGTGACCACAGCCACTTCGACTTCTGCAGATCATGAACGTGACACATGTCACGTAAGCTAGCTCATTTCAGCTATGTATAAGACATAATATTCAGTGTAATACAGTCCAGTACAGAAGTACCTAAATAAGACCCAAATAGGCCAGGGGTGGGACTCTTTGGGTGTCTCACAATTCGATTTGATTCAAATTCTTAGGGTCACAATTCAATTCAAAATTGATTATCGATTCAAAATGATTCTCAATTGTTTTTGCGATTTTTAGTTTGCTTTTTAAAAAAAAACAAAAAACAAAAAAACATCAGACCCTGTGAAATGGTTGAATGATGATGTCTACAGACTATTATATCAGGAGCCATCACATGTATCAGATTTATTCAGTAGCAATATATTTGAACCATTTTAAAGTAAACTACTACATTTAGCTGATTTTATACTCATTTTTCAAAAGCCTGGACTGAAAGAATGTGAATTTTTGTGTGGCAAGGTGAAGAGGGCCCGGGTGGGCTTTGAACCCTAAACTCCCAGGCCGGAGTCATGCGCGCTAACCAGTCGGCCAAAGGGACATCCCCTTGGCCAAGTAGCCAGGGCACATGATCAACTGGAGGCATAGTGACAGGACCACCACTGTCACATCTGGGTGTCTCTATTTGATTCAAAATCGATTCTCACATGCACATGCACATAGACACCTGTGTATCACCTGTAACAAAGGTGCTTAAAAAAAAGGACTGAGTTTAATGTGTGACTCAGTGTGTGACTCTCAGACTATATAGGCCTGCACAATGAAACGGGTTTTTATGCTGTTGTCAACCTTCCTGTCTATATGTCTACTGGCCTTTCAAATCCTTTCCCTAAAAGGAGTGATGAAAGGGGACAACAAACACTGTTGTTGTTTTCAGCAGAATACATTTCAAGCTTGAAATGCTCCGTTCACACACAAACAACTGTTTTGCAGAAATACCTAAATCTCTTCAAGTAAAACATTGCTTATAAGCCATGTTTTACTTGAAAAAAAGGTCCATACTGTTGGTCTACTGTCTAGGCCAGGGGTGTCAAAAGTCTTTGAGCTATGGTTGAATTGGCCCGCCAGAGGGTCCAATACAGCCCGTGGGACAAATGTTCATCAAATGTAAAAGGGTCAATATGTATTTTTGGAGTTTTGTCGGCAGCGTGAGATTTTAAATAAGACATTATAGGCACATGTTGCACATAATTTCATATTTACTTCATAATGTTAATAGAATTACCATAGAACATAGAGATCTATCAAATGCCTCACAGCCATAGGACATCAACTGCACGTAACTGTCATCTGAGGTGATTCTCATTCCCACCAATGACCAGTTAGGGTGTGTTTCTTTATATCACCTTGTGTTCCAAGAGAATATGCTCACCATAAAGAAAGGTAGCCTTCCTATCAGAAATTGTAAAGTTGTCTAGATAAAGGTTAATTGATGCAGCTTTATATAACTGTTATTGGAGAGAACGTCGCTGCAGCATTAGATGAAGAAGTCACGTTGCACTTCATTTCTTCAATCATATCAAGCAACAGGAAACAGTCCATTTGGCCACTGACAATACAACATCTACTAAAGTCACAGCAGGAAAACAGAACATCTGAATGTAATTTAATGAAATCTTACAATAAGTTTCACAGATCAGCCATTTGATTTAGTGCTTGTACACCTGCAGTGACACTGAAACATCAGACGACCTCAGGTAACAACACTTGATCCACACTGACGTTTATTATCATCATTTACTCATCATAATAACATGTAAGTCCATACACATCAGTATCAGGAGTCTGACATTATTATCATTGTAGCCATTAAAATAAAATGTGTTTAATGCAAACAATTTTTGGCATAAAAACAATTTCTCCCCCCCCCAAAAAAACACAAAATAAAACACACTATCATATCACACTAGGTCTGGCTTTTCCAAAAAACTCCTGTTTGGTTTGTTGGTTCAGTTTTAATTTCTCCCACACACGTTTGTGATCTTTTCTTTGTCATAGTCACTCAGTATGTTTACATGTACAGTTTAATCAAGCTATGCTCAAAATTTGATTCTGGCGTCTAATCGGACTTCTGTCCTTGTCCCAGTTTACATGCAACTGAGAAAATCGAATAACTGAGCCTGAACGTGCCTGAACGTGTCCTCCTCCTCAACACCAGGTGGCGGTAATGCGTCGTTTCAGCGGGTAAATACAGCCCCTTTTCCGGTTCACCTATTAGCCAGACGGCAGACCGGCAATTTCGAACAACAGCCAGATGGTTAATCGTACAGCTTTGTTCATCTTGTACATAATGTGTGCGTTACTTATTGTGCAGATCAGGTGCACGCCATCCCTCATGGTCATGGGGATTTCCAGAGACAGACAAGAACGCCGTAACGCTACAACAATAGCTTCTGCCACCGGCTTTCTTGGATGTTTTTGTTCCGGGGTCTTTCGCCAGTGCGGGGTGTGTGGAGCACAGTTAAACTCTGTTAAGGCAGATACATGCTGGAGAAAGTCAAATTCCAATCGCATTATCTGAGTGTCTTGATCGGAGTTCTCCAAATCCGATTTCAGTTGGACTAAGGTGTTTACATGCACTTCAGTTGTCCAGTTATAGTCGGATTAAGGCAATAGGTCTAATTCAGTTTTTTCAAGTGTCATGTAAACGTACTGACTGATGTGTCAGTGTATCAACAGAATCATCCAAATTCCTCGGTGTCTGTAATTGTGTCAGAGTCAGGTGACTGAACAGGGACGCTGCATCTGGATGAAAGTGTTTCTAGAAACTCGTCATTGTCTGATTCATAGTTGGACTCAAACTCATCCAGGTGTCTTATGAGAACACGTCGTCTGGACTCTTGTTCCTCTGAAATGTGTCTGTTCAGTCGATTTTTATACTACTCTAGAACATTTTGGATTGATATTTCTAGTTTTTCTCTCCTCTCCTCTAATTGGTTTGTTTGTTTATTCTGTTTTCTCCTCCTCTCTTCTCCTCTCTTCCTCTCGCCTCCTTTCCTCCTCTCTCCTTCTCTCCTCTTCTCTCCTCATTTGTTCTTCTTGATCTCTGATTGGTTTATAAAAGCAGTAATTACACTCATATGCGTTATCGCAGCCAACTGGTCTGTAGTATTGTCCTCCATTGAAAACATACACATCCCGCCCATGTATAGTACTTCTGTTGAAATCTGAGAAGGATGAGCAAGGAGGCAGTACATTATAACATTTACAGCATCTGAGCTGGTCGCCCATGTTGCTCTCTGACGGTGCGTTCCCCATTTTCTTCAGATGTGATGTTCAAGTGAAACCTGTGTTTTCCTGAAAAATACAAATTCTATTTATTCAAGATACTGACTGATACCGAACAACATCCATCCTTGTAAATTTTCTGGTGTAACACAAGACAATTTGATTCATAGGAACTGGGAATTCCTTGAAGGGATAGTTCAGCCTTTTTGAAGAGGGGTTGTTTAAGTATTCTTTTTCTGTTGTTCTGGTAATCTTACATATTCAATCTTTAAGTATAAGTAGTAAGTATAATATCTGCAGTAATAAAGTCTCTGCTCCCCCGACTGTTGTTGTTGTTGTTACATTAAGTTTAAATGCACAACTTGTATAGTTCCCTTTCAGTAATATACATTATTAGAATATAATCGTGAACTTACCGTCAGTTTGTTGTAGCAGACAGAGCTATAACACAGATAACACAAATATAAGTTATCCTAGTTTACGTCTCTTGTCCAGTTTTCTCCCAACCTTTTAAACAAACACTGGACAATCAATCAATCCTCCACTTGTACTTTTCTATTATTAATAACATTAACACGTTTATTTATTTAATTTAATTATTTATTTATTTTATATATTTATTGTTTATTTGTAATGGGACAGTTTGAGAGAAATATGCCACAACAAGTTGAGTATAATACAGTATCTGAACAACATTTACTGACTTCAAATTGAGTCAAACAATACAAAGAAAAACTATGTAAACTATATGAAACGGCACATAAAAACAACAATAAAAACCGATTTCAACAAAACTGTAGTTCCTCTTATATGGTAGGTATTACTGCTACTATGATAACAATAATGTATAAGAATTGCACATTTTACACAAAAAATACAACTCAAACAAAAACATGACATAGGGCTATATGAGATAAGATCATAGATGAAAAAGACTGATCGTAAGATTTTAACGGTAAATAAATTTAAATTAATATCACTGAAACACACAGACAGTTTGAGAGCTCAGCATGTGACTTACCTCTGATCGGCAAGGGAGGAGGAACTGTCTCAATTCACTCTGTAGCTCCTATTTATACCTACAGTCCACACACACAGTCAATGTGAAAGTAGATAGTAGCTACGTGTGTTTTATATGGAAGCCGAGAACGGGCACACGTATTATATTTTTATTACGTTTCCTCGTGATAATGACTTATTTCGTTATCTCAAGATAAAAAAGTCCGTTTTCTCGTGATAACAAATTCATTTATTTTGTTATCTCGAGACAACAAAATAATCACAGAACGTGTTGTTGACATGGTTGCCTAGCAAAATGTTTCCCTGGTGGAATTGCTTCTGCTTACGGCAGTGGTTCTAAGCCTTTTGTGAGCCTCGCGTGAGGTGATTGTTTACAATACATAAGTCATTCATCTTATGTTTAATTACTGAATACAGTCCTTTATATCCAGAGTTATATTATTGTCTACATTACATATGGTGTTCTGTACTGATTGCTTTGTATATTTTATTATAGAACCACAATCAAATAAATCTACCACTAAACTGGACATCTTTTAACGGGGACGCACACCATACACCTGCTGCCTGCTAACAGCTGGTTGGACCGTTTTCTCCTCGGTTTACAGCAGAGCAGAGTGACTGACAGACCCGTGTTTCAGACCAAACACTCTGCTGATGGAAAATAGGACTATTTAAGACTTATATTAACACAAATATTCAGCTGACTTCTGCTTTAAGTCAGACGCATCGCTCCTGTAGTATGCACTATGGTTGGTTTGAAACATGTGCAGGCATTTCCTGCATTTTGAGTGTTAGATTTGCGGGAATATAATATGTAAGCAAACAAATGTAATGTAAGAAGTAGATGGAACTGTGTTTGTATCACGTAAACCTGTCGTGAGTTATTATTAGTGAATAATCAGATTTAACTGGGAAATAACAGGATCAAGCTGGGTGAACGCAACCGGAAACAAGCCAGAAGTACCAAACTAGAAAAGTAGATCAGAACTACCGTTTGCCAAGAGTTATACATACAAACAATATAGAAATAAATGACCAGAGCTACTAACAACCGGCACTACTTGAGTCTCCATCATGAAAGTTTTATTAATCAGCGCTTCCAGATTTCAACCAGTAGTCATGGAGACATGGTGCTCTCCAAGTTTGGTCCCAAGTGACAAAAAGCAGGTGTCAAAGCAACTGCACTAACTGAAAAAATGAAACAATGTATCATTTTAACATTTGGTGCGAACTAGGGTGCACACTAAACATGTGTGAAAACACCCTTGAAGTGAAAGACAACATCCTCACCTCAAATTCTTTCAGATTCTTAACATAAAGCTGCACGGATCAACACTTTTATATTAACATTTGATCAAATAACTGGTGGCTGATAGTGACTGCAGCACTACCAGCTGTTTTAGTGTCTCTCAGCTTGTTGTTTTGGTTTGACAGCTATATTAAAGCAACATTGCAGAGTTTTTTGGCCTTAATATAATGTTTCCAGACTCATTGCAATGGTAGAAAAATGGCTAATAGGATGAATGGGGCTGCCGCTGCAGCCTGAGCCGCGTTGCGTCGGCTGAAACTGCACTATGTAACTTCCCTGCACGGGTCGGATCATCACCCCTCCTCCCCCCCTCCCCCCTGCATCGAGAGAGAGACGTGGTGGGTAAAAGCGAAACTTATGGTTCCCCTCCGGTCGCCACCGCCTCCCCACCCCCCAACCACCCGTCACACAGTCTCCTTGCAAACATGTGGGAAATACTGTTGTTTATTAATGGGAATAAACGCTGGATGCGCTGGCTGATGAGTGGTTGTTTTTGCTCTGAATCTGTTGAAGCACTGAGATGAAACAATGTTGTTAGGAGTTGTTGCTGGTTTCCTGTATGGCCTCAGATGCCAATCTGAAGATATGATATAATAATAATATAATTATAACATAAAATGATATAATTTCATTTTCCCACTTAAATCAGCAGGTGTACACAGAATTTTAAACGTTGGTAGACCTGCTAATGAAAGCTGATAAATACCTGTGTGTACTGGGGAGTCATGGGACAATACAGTACATGCTGATTTAACCCTTTCCCATTGCTGACAAAGCCGGATCTCAGCAGATCTTGTTGTGTTTTGGACTTTCGATTTAAGAACACTATGAACTCTATTTGGCAATGTTGAGGCAGTGGACACCAAGGTGCTTGGGAGTCGGGACATTTGTGGCTGATTCATTGGTTCCTGGGGAGATACATGAGTCTGTTAATGTGTTGAAAACCACGTATTTGAACTGTTTGGTTTAGTGACTTGTTCTCTGAGACACGGACGTGTCCTCTTTTTCAGGAAGTGAACTTCAACAGAAAGGTTCACAGAAGCAATCTACAGCCTTACATAAACCTTTCAGTTTCACTCGAGACTTAAAAATGCTGAGTCTCTGATCTGACCTAAAAATAAGATGAGTCCGTGTCTCAGAGAGCGTCTCACTGAACCATTCTGTTCAAATGTATGTGATTTTTGCCATGTTGACTGTCTTACATTCCCATGGTCTGCTGATAACTTGGTTGATGCTGATGAAACACAATGTGGAGTTAGGTCCAGCTAAACCAACAATGGCTGGTGGCTTTGATTGAATCCTGCTCACTATCAATCAAACTTCAGGGGGAGTGGTTGGGACAGGAATTGTAATTATTTTCTCTTTTTGTATGACACATATTTTCTTGATTTTATTGTCGTTTGTTTTTGTTTTTTTTAGTTATTAAACTGTGATGTTAATATTTCTTCATATTGAACAACAATTTCAGGTCAGATTGTTAACAAGATTAAAAGTAAAAAGAAAAAAGATGGATTAGAAATCAACTGTGAATGTATAAAATATCTTATATTATCACTAAACATGTTTTTAAACCTGAAGGTGTTGAACATCAGCTCTGTGCTGCTGCCATCTGGTGGCTAAACTGGAGAACTTCTACTGTCCCTCCACTAAGCAAGGCAAGTTTATTTATAGAGTTCACTTTTTAAAAACATGTAAATGACCATCATTTCATACTCTCATTTTTGTCTGCCATGCTTAGCCTACAGTAGCTGTTTATGCATCTTTAAACCATCCAAACAGAGACAGGTGGTGTCTCCTACCTTCAGAGATGAGTCTGTCCACACATCACAGAGTCTTGAAGCTGCTTTCAGGAGCTGAGCAGGGATCCGGAGCTTCAGAAGAATTCCCGGTGAGTCATGTCCGTTCTGGACAGGAACTGGACTCAATGCTGAAATGGAAAAAAGTGATATTGAAGTGCCAGCTAGGGCCATAGAGAATAAACTGTTGCCAGGCGCAACCAAGTTTGTGTTTGAGCTGGGGAGATGGGGACCCCTAAACAAATTAACAGCCTCCGTGTTCCTCGGATTGTGATTGGTTAGCGGCTGACCGAGGACACAACGCACTCTATTCCGTCATGACGTTGCACAGATCCGGGAGTCTGCTGTCATAAAGGTGTGTGAATTCAACCAGAGAAGACTTCAGAATAAAGTGCGGGAGGAGGAAGCAGCAGAATGAGCCGAGAAAAATTTATCCCAAAGACCTGACAGGTGAAGTGTTACAGTAAACAGGACTGTTGTAGCTAGCTGCAGCTGCTAGCTCAGGTGGAGGTGGATTTAACAGGAAAGTTTGAATAGCTGCTAGTTGTTGTGGCAGAGGATGCCTGTGTTTTCTCTGTGTGACATGAACTTTGAGTTGTGTCCAGTTTTCTTCAGTGTGGCTCACTGCTTTATTATCATCATTTACCCATTGTGTTTCATAAATGACAATGAAACTGAAATTCCTCTTTAGGATTTTTAAAAATGTGAAAATCTAATTTAATCTAATGTTTTAAAAAACATTTGTGGTTTTCTTTTCCTATCAAAAAAAGTCAAATGATAAAAAGCTGATATTTATCAGTATGACACTAAATCTGTCTTTTCCTGTTTGGTAAATGGCAAATACAAAAAACGGCAAAAAGTCTTAATCTCCCACTGTTTGTGATCTTTTCTTAGTCATAGTCATTGAAGTGTCAGTGTTGACTAATGTCAGTGTTACTAATCATGTAAATCATTAATCAATCATTATTTGCGCCGTTTTTCAATGCTTGTAATTATATCCTGTTTTGTTGTTTTGTTTTTCTGTTTGTTTACTTGTTTATTAATGCTTGTTTTTCTTGCCTTATACTTGCCATTTCATGTCCTGCCATGTCAAACTGACAGCTAATGTCTCAGCTCTGCTGGACCAGAGGATGAACTACTAGTCAGCAGTGACACTGAAACATCAGACGACCTCAGGTAACAACACTTGATCCACACTGAAGTTTATTATCATCATTTACCCATTGTGTTTACCTACAGGACAATGAAACTGATAAATCTGAGTAAACATGTGAACAACAGTTATAACTCCATGTTTTAGGCATAAAAAAACGTTTGGTTTTTTTTTGCTTTTTCTTCTTCTTCTTCTTTTTTTTCTTTACAAAAAACACAAATGATAACAAAGCTGTGTTAAGTCATATCACACTAAATCTGTCTTTTCCTGTTTGGTAAATGGCAAATACAAAAACGGCAGAAAGTCTTTATCTCCCACTCATGTGTTTGTGATCTTTTCTTAGTCATAGTCATTGAAGTGTCAGTGTTGAGACTTGTCTTGGTCCATCGCTCTGTCATGTTGGTTCTGTCTTTATGATCAGAGTCAGAGTGGATCTGGATCTTTGTCCTGGTGGAAGCTCTTAAGGCTTCAGTCTTTTTGCTTTGGTCTTGATCTCTGCTCAGTTCTGACAAAAACAGCCGTGATCAGTCTGGATTCTGGAGCAGGTTCTCTCCTCTCTCTACCTTAAACACAATCTCATCTCTTTCTCTCATGTTCATCAGGGACTGAACTCGTTCCTTCCAGCCTGGTTTGTGCTCAGATGTCTCTTCTTCAATGAGCATGTTGATGTACTCTGGAGTGGAGAGTGGATCTGGCTTCAGTGCTATCTGTCCAAGTCTCTTCAGACTCTGGGTGGATCTTTCCATCAGTGTCATCACCTCAACCTGCACAAGATCATATTCAGCCCCTATTTCTTCAATCTGTGCCTTCACAGCCATCTTAGCCTCTTTAGCCTCAAGGTACTTTTCTTTCATCTTTGTTGCTGTTACTTTTTCTTTAACCTCTTTCTTCACCCATTTGTACTTTTTATTTAAATGTACACGCCAATGACATTTGCCTGGACACTTAGTACAGTTTCCATTCTCTCCTATTGCAGGGCAGAGTTTTATGTCTTCGTTGTCAAATGGGCAATCGTCGTGACAGACAAAATCACACTTCAGACAGCTGGTGGTGTATTTCCCAGTTCCAGAAAGATCACATTGAACTGCTTTTTTGACAATGACTTCAGACTCAAAATTCTCATTGCTTCTGATCTCTTTCTCAAATTCTCGAAGTTGTTTTTCTGCCTCTTTCATCGCCTCTAGCTTGGCTAATCCATGTTTAACCAGCTTCTGCAAATTAAAAACTGCATTCTCGAGATGCTTTCTTTCTCTGAGGACTTCTTGTGTCAGTGTCAAGCTTTTGGTGACTGTAACATTCAAAGCACCAAAAAACATCTTGAAGCTTTTTGTCCCGATGTTCCAAAACATCTGATCACAGTTTTCATCATCATCTTCATCATCATCCTCACTCCTGCTCTCTGCTGCAGACGACTTATTCTGAGCAACCAAAACTGAACTGTTGAACTTGAAGTGAACAGGGAGTCCATCTTTGGTTTTAGGACATGGGACACCTGAAGCCTTGATCGCCTCTAGAACTGGTGGACGTTGGCCGTCTGCAAACGTCACCAGAACTCTGATGTTTTCTGCCACATCTTTTCCAAAGATTGAAAGAATTGAATCAAACACATATCTCTGTGATGGTGTGAGTCGTGTTAAAGAAGCCTGAACTACGAGACACAGAGCATCAATCTCACTGACACCAAGTTCAGAGGAGAAGAGATTACGTAGCTGCTCTACGATCATCTTGTCTCTCTCTATGCCTCTTGTATCTCCAAAGCCTGGTGTGTCAACGATGGTCAGAGAGTAGTCGACGTTAAAACCCTCTTGATGGTTGACTTTGTACACAGTGACTTCATCAGTCTGACTTTCACCTTCAGTGAATCTGACTTGGTCCTTCCACTCTACACCAACAATATAGTTGATCATTGCATTGATCAGAGTGGACTTTCCTGACCCAGTCGCTCCAAGAAGAACCACAGCGCGATTTCTCCTAGAGCTTTCTCTGCCAAAGTGATACCTCCGGCATCCAGGAATGTTGATTTTTACTTTTTGTAAGTGAAGGGGCGATAGAGAATTTGTCCCTTTACTTCTCCGTTTGAAGTTTTCCGAGACAGGTTTGGATTTTGTTGTGCAGACATGAGCGGTGATGCTTTCCTTGCTCCTGCCAGCTGCTCCACAATCAGCTCTGACCCTGACTGCATATCCAGTCTCTGACTGAAGTCCTGAAATGATGGCCTCCTCAGCCCTCGACACCAGTTGTTTCCATTGGAGATCTTCCTCTTGCCCCTCGCTGTGTGTTTGGGCGTACTCCACCATGTAGCTCAACACCTGCACATCTTGTCCAAGCTCAGCAGGTTTCTGCCATTTGACTGATATCTCTCTGGAGTTTGATTCAACTTGAGGTTTTCCTGGAGGGCTGCAAGGCAAAGTTTTAGTGGAACCAGTGAGTTGAAGGGCTGGTCCAACACCTACTGAGGTCACTGCTCTGCATCTGAACACATACTCTGTGTCAGGACTCAGACCACTCACTGTGACTTCTGCAGCCTTTGCTGCTGTCTGCTGCTTCCATCCATCCTCTCCATGGACACAGGACTCTACAGAGTAGGAGCTGATGTCCTCTGCTCCAAACCTGGGTGGAGAAACCTTCAGAGTCACACTGTTGTGGTTTCTGTCACTCACTGTCACAGTTTCAGGCTTTGAAGGAGGTTCAAAGTTCTCAGTGTCAGAGAAGCCGTCTTTATAAAGGTAGATGCTTGAACCTTTCTCTGTCTCATTTTTCAAACCGACTGTCAGGAACTTAATGTTCTTGTTCTCCTTGTTGGCCTCTGCAAAGTCAATGAACAGCTTTGCTTTACATCTCGTTTCATCTGCTACTTCTTTAGAGGCAAACCACTGTTCCTTCTCCACATCATGAGTTTGTGGATGTTGAACATCGTCTGCTTTGGGTTTTCCTCTTAAGTAGGTTGATAAATCTGAGAGGAACGGTTCATGACTTCCCAGTGAGGTGAAGACAAAACACACAGCATGCTCCACACTGAGGATTTCTTTGTGCAGATGTTGAGACTGGACGACCTTTGTGTTCTTCATCCTGTTGGTAAAAGACATCAAGGTGTAGATTTCTCTCTCTTTCCAGTCCATCCACTCATTCAGGCTTTTGCTGTTGAAAGGAGAAGAGTGTATCTTCTTCAGGATCTCTATGAGCACGGCCTCCTCTTCACCTCCTCCTCTGATTGAAGGAAGTGTCTTTGCCAAGTTCTGTTGAAATTCCAGTTTGAACTCTGAGCACATTTGTTTGAAATGTTTAAGTTTTTGACCAATCTGTGGGAACTGTTGTACAGTTGTTGTTCTCACTGCATCGTTGCACCTCATTTCCAGCTCATTGAAGTCCTCTAGGACGCTCTGAGCTTCCTGAACTAATCCTATACTGATCTGACGGACAAGTTTAGCAGCAGAAGAGTCTAAAACTGTCAGTGGCAACAGCCAGACCTTCACTGGTACAGCATATTCTCCATTGGGTCCCAGCAATTTTGGGAGACTTTGGTAGACTTCTATTGCATCCTGAAAGGATGTTGGAGGTTTGTCAAGAGAAAAGTCTCCATAGAATTTGCAGGAGAAATTCTCAACATTTTTCTCAATGTTTTTTTCTAGTGTCAGGGTACCTTTGCCTGTTTTAGCAAGAATCTTATTGATAATCATTTCTAAGTTTCCCTGAATGTCTTGATGATTTTCTTCTTCTAACACCTCACGGCCAAACACAAAGACAGCGTGTGCTCCATAAAGAATTCCTGTGACTACATGTGTGGCGATTCCTTTATCAAAAACATATTGATGCTTCATATTGTCTCTTCCTAGATGGTTCATTGAGAGTTCCTCAACCCTTGTTGTAGACTTGTACGTAAGTGCTACTCTTGTCTGTTTTTTGGATGTCCTATTATCATACAGGTATTTAGCAGATCCACCAACTTCTATCAGTCCACTCATGAAACTTGCCTTCAGTGATCCTTCTACATTTAGAGCCAAAGATTTACCCTCAAGGGATTCAGATGAGTCTATCATAAAATCATTGTATTTCTGTGGTCTTTCTCTTATATACTTTTTGAGGTCATCGTGGTCCCATAATGTCAATCCTGCAAAACAAGAGGCAAAATTCAAATTCAGATTCCAGAGTCAGTTAATGATTTGTTTTCAATCAAGGTATTCATCTAGGTGAAATTAAAATGTCATTAACTCTACCCCACCAGACCTAGAAAAATGACTACCACTAATAATGCTGCTATTATTGTCTTTCAAGGGAATTTACTCCGAGCTTAATATTGGTTGGTTCAGGTTGTAATTTTCGGGCCCGTTGAGAACTCTACAGCACACTGTCTATTAAATGGTCATGCAAAATTTCCTTGTCATAAATCAGTAAGATGGATTGCCCTTGCCAACAGCTTCATCCATAAATGACTAGGATTGTCCTGTTGCTTTTCAGACATAGGTCTGGCCAGTACTTATGCTGAAGCTCCCTGTCAAACCCATCATCATAGAGTATGAACAGGAAAAGTCTTGCATGTGCTGGAACAACAGCAGGAAACAGAAGCTATAATTGCTTAAACTTAGTTTGTGATCAACATGATCTATCTTTACAGTGAATCCTTACCAGACACAAGAGAGTCTCTCCGACAGTCGTACAACATTCCAAGGGAAAAAGGACGCCCAAGTGCTGCCACCTCCATCACCACTCCAAAGTCCATTGCTCAATCTGAACTGGACAAAGAGGACAACAGCATGTCAGTTCACTCTTTACTTTCTAAATCACTAAACGTTATAAATGTTATGAAGATTGTATACATTACATTACATAACTTGTCTACTACTTAAAGTCTATCGCTATTAGAGAAAACATATGCAGTTGCAAACAACATCTACTATGTGCACGGATAAGTGTTTCTGCTGGGATTTCTACATTTTATCTGTCATACAAAAAAAACTTGTCAGTCTAAATTATGTTTGTTATGTTGTGAGACAAAAGGCCTCAGATTGTTACCAGACCAGTGGAACCAGGGGGAGAGACATCAACTCAACACACTGAAGTGATAATGATAGGTGTGTCAGAATTCATACTGCATGTATGAGTCATAACCCTGTCAAGTCTGACCACTGTGCATTATAACACAATTTCATTAAAAAAAAAACAAACTGTGATTGTATAAATTGTATAATATGATTTAAATCAGTGTTTTTAGGTGTTCTTCAGTATCACTGATAGTTTGTTCACAAAGGAACTGATCACAGCTGAATGGGTTACGTTAAAAAACAAAATCATGATTGAGAGGGTGTAGCTTACAGCCAATCATCTGAATCTGACAAAATGATATTGTAGCCTACTGAACCCCCAAATTATGGGAATACAACCACTGGTCATGACTTTCCAACAATAGAACTTAAAGTTATACCGTGAAAGTGAAACTGTAAACAGAAGCATGTTAGCTGATTAAAACAGGATCATCTTGGTGGCTTAGGTCATGTTACCTTGATTCAGGCTGCAGACCAGAGTCCTGTGGCCTGTTTATCTTGAAGAATATCCCCCTCAAAACAGCGTCAGCCGAATGGTGTGTGTGGTCCTCAGAGCTGCTGTGTGGTGTGTGAGGGATGAACACCTGACTGAAGAGAATCAGATAGGATTCTCAGAAAAGGTGTCACCTGTGAAAATATGCAGGTGGGACAACCAGACAGACCAGAGTCTGTGGTCATGCCAGCTGCTCTGTCAGGCTGAACACTGTGCAGAAGAGTGGTACCATGCTCATCATCTTAAAGAGAAACAACACCAACACAATGAGATGCAAAGGTACACATCACACCCCACAGGAAATAACACGTATTTATTATCATGCAATCAATCACAGACATGTTACCTCACACGACAATAACATTTAAGTCCATACACATCACTTTCAGGAGTCTGACATTAATCTCACTTTAGCCATTTCATTTATTTTTCATGAAAAGAACCGGCCTCCATCAGTTAAAGAGAGACAGGTTAACACAGTTTAGATGGTACAGTTTAATCAACTTTTAATAAGGAAAGAGTCAAACAGTCCAAGCTGAGCTCAGGTCACAAGATGAATTCATGGTAACATGGTGACCAACCGACTCTGCAGCATTATGGGCTGTTTTAGTGTCTCTCAGATCGTTGTTTTGGTTTGACAGATGCATTAAGGAGCTGATGTTGCTGTGAATCTGAATGTGGACGAGTAGGAGGAGCTGGAGTTGTTGCTGGTTTCCTGTACGGCCTCAAACAAGACCCATCAAAAACCCATCAAGATTTAATGAGTTTTAAAAAAGTAAAATCCAGTAATGTCTTTTTTCCCACTGAAATCAGTAGGTGTTCTCCATATTTGGAAGTGCTTGTGACTTCTGTGTGTTCACTGGTTCCTGAGGAAGAAATACACAAGTGGTTTCGTCTTGACTCGTTCCCTGGACTTAAGGAAGTGAAAGACAAACAACGAACACAACAACGACACATAGGCCAGTGTCGTGCTGAGCCTGGGTGTTACAGTAACAGTGGTAGTTCTCCAGTCCGGCCACCAGAGGGCAGCAGCACAGAGCAGATGGAGCCGATACCAGTCACTACGTCAGGTTTAAAAACAGCTTTGATGAGCGCTCGGATCCTGACGGGGGGTCGTCACTGATCTAGACTAAAACCACAGATCTGGTTAACAGGACGCCATCACCACAGATCAGCACTAATTAACTAATTAACTAACCAATTAACTAAATAGCTAAATAACTCGCTCATGCACTCACTACATAACCAACAACTTGTTTTTGACAGTTAAGACTACACAAACACACACATTCTAACATTTATATAACGTTATCCACCGCTCCATACTGATTTTTCGCCGGCTTCGTTGTAAACAAACCCACATGGCCGGACGCAGAGGTAGCGCTCCCCTCGGTTGTCATGGCGATGAGGGCAGGGCTTTTGGGTTCTTTATCAACTATTTTTAACCCTGATTAACTCAGTTTTAATGTTAGTTTTGAATCTCTCTTTTTCTTTAAAGTACACACATGAACTGTTTTGAACTTACTTGTAAACTCACCTTTAACCTCTGTTTTTAATAAAGATTTTAAACTCCTCAGGTCTCTGTGTCTTTAAGGTAAGTAAATGAATTACACCAAATAAGTTCTCAATTATTTACTTATGCAAAGATTAATGAAACAATGAAACAATAAAATAAAAATATGAATGTTCTTTTTGTTTTAAACCTTCACAATAAATTCCCTCTTTTTAGGAAAAAAACTCTGAATTGTCCCTTTTTTTCACAGGAAACACAATAAATGAATCTTTTCAGGTAAACACAGTAAATAAAATATGCTTTGCTTTTGTTTTGGAAAAACACTGCAGCAAAAATACTCACAAAGATCAATAAACCAAAAGGATTAATGCAAAACCTTCAATTCACTTAAATTCACTGAAATGCAACATGTGGACCCACACACCTGATAACTAAAGCCGGCACTTATTAATTTATTTAAAGGGACAGTACGGGACTTTACTGGCTTTTTATTGACAAAAATCAAATATGTCTTTCATAAATACGTATTTCAATGAAGTGGAATCGCGCCCGCAAACAAACGAGCGCTTTCTCGTACCTTAGATTGAGTTGTTACAAGTCGTTACAAACATACAAGGGGGGGTTCACCGAACCTTGGCGGCCATGTTGAATCGCCATGTTTTACGTTCAGTGTCACCACCGTGTCGGCTCGTGTGAGGAAGGACGGAGGCACTGGTGTTTAGGGCTGTCAATCTTCCCCTCAAATCATATTCGAATTTCTAATGCTTCTTATGTTGAATATTCGAATAATATTCGAATATTTTAATGTTTTTTTTAATTATATCATTATATACACCGATACCATCTTATTATTAGGCCTACGTCCCGCGTCCACTAGAGGGCGCTTCAACAAATAACCAAAAAAACAAGTTTTACCAAATCAATACAAAACTTATACAAATAGGTAAGACATAACGCCAGAAATATTCAAGCAATGGTGTTTAATGAAGAAGCTGAAGTTAAATCATTCAAATACACACACACTGCTATTTTAAGTCTCAAAAAGACAACTCTTCATGAAAAGACAAGCAGGCGATTTTCTTACTGCTCCGCTATTAACACATGGATAAAGTAAATAAACAAAATCATATCAAAATGAAAACATGCTGCTGCTTGGCTGCAGCACGACCCTAATCTGTGATGATGAGCCCACATTAGAGGGTGAATTTCATTTAATTTTCGTAATCGCGGTGCAGAACAGTGAGTTTGGAGCTGACGAAAGGAGAGAAAAAAAGAGAGTCGTGCCGCGGCGAGACCGGTGAAATGTTGATTAGAGGGGGAGCGATCAGCGGTGACCACCGCGCTGACGGACCCGGTGGAAATTGGGGTGATACAACGACTGCTGCGAAGGAACTATAAAGAACTCAGCTGTGATTTAAACTAGGACCTAAATCGAGTCGAGTAGGCTAGAGCCAGGCTGTAACTGTGTGTAGTGGAGAAGCGGCAACACACGCGCGTCCCCTCAGATGCGGCTGCACCTCTAGGTCACTGGCGTGTGTGTGTGTGTGTGTGTGTGTGTGTGTGTGTGTGTGAGAGAGAGAGAGAGAGAGAGAGAAATAAAAGCTCTGACTTGCTTGACGTTGTTTGGTATCACTCGCTGATTTGCACGTGTAGGTTACAATATCTAGACCCCGTCATCATTGTTTACAAACATAGAAATGGTCTATAAAATTTGCTTAAAAAAAAAAAAAAAAAGTTCGAACGTTAGTTTCCGCACTCGAATGTTCTCCTTTTTTTCAAAATTCGAATTGTATTCGAATAGCGAAGTTCGTTTTGACAGCCCTACTGGTGTTGCCTTCAGGTGCAGTCAGACACCTGAATGACGCCGTGAGTGACGCCGTCGGCAAACCGACTGGATGTTATTTTACTCGACGAGAGAAAGACGGTAAAACGTGGGTCAGGTAAACAATACGACGTTACCATGACAACATATTGTCACGCCGGTATTGTTTTGCCTCGTGCTGGCGGACCGTTTGTTTACATGGAGGCTTGTTTATCCTGTTACATGCAGCGTCTGTTGTTTTTCTGACTTCTGCCCGAGTTTACATAAACGCAACAGCAAGAATACGTGCCGACATGCAACTGCACCGCTAGATGGGGGTGAATGTCACATACTGGGGCTTTAATGCAAAGGAACAATAAAATAAAAATATGAATGTTCTTTTTGTTTTAAACCTTCACAATAAATTCCCTCTTTTTAGGAAAAAACTCTGAATTGTCCCTTTTTTTCACAGGAAACACAATAAATGAATTAAACCTCTTTTTCAAGGAATGTAATAACTGAAATAACCCTTTTTTTCTTTTCAGGTAAACACAGTAAATAAAATATGCTTTGCTTTTGTTTTGGAAAAAACACTGCAGCAAAAATACTCACAAAGATCAAAAGGATTAATGCAAAACCTTCAATTCACTTAAATTCACTGAAATGCAACATGTGGACCCACACACCTGATAACTAAAGCCGGCACTTATTAATTTATTTAAAGGGACAGTATGGGACTTTACTGGCTTTTTATTGACAAAAATCAAATTTCGCTTTCATAAATACGTATTTCAATGAAGTGGAATCGCGCCCGCAAACAAACGAGCGCTTTCTCGTACCTTAGATTGAGTTGTTACAATAACTAAAGCCGGCACTTATTAATTTATTTCAAATAAAGCTGGGTAACTACCCCTTTAATGCCTCGGTGCAGGCCTGGATGTAGCTTGTGATCGTTGAAGCCTTTAACACAATAACTGCTTCACCTCCACTGGGCCAGAGAAAATAAAAAGGTACCTTACTGACCGGTGTTGTATCCTTACACCACGGGCTGGAGCTGGAGGAGAAGATCCAGGAGGAAACCAAGACCCGTCACTGCTGACGTCACGGTGCTCGCTCCGTCTGCAGCTGCAGCTCCTTCACAGTCACTGCTGACGTCACGGTGCTCGCTCCGTCTGCAGCTGCAGCTCCTTCACAGTCACTGCTGACGTCACGGTGCTCGCTCCGTCTGCAGCTGCAGCTCCTTCACAGTCACTGCTGAACCGGTAGCTCGATGCTAACTAGCACTGGGAGCTAACTAGCTGCTACATTAGCCTCTAGCTTCACGGGTTGAGTAATCCACTCTCACGCGGAACCGTCACTCAGTCCTCCGAGAGTCCGGGTTGAACGCCTCCACCTCTCGGTCACTAACCGTCTGTCTCTTTCCGTTACTGTTTCTCCTCCAGGCTCCTCGTGTCTTCTTCCTGCTCGCTCCTCGCGCTCTCTCGGTCTGTGCGTCTCTTTTCCGGTCCGTACCGAAACCACCTCAGAGGTTACGTTCCGGCCCCTCTCCATTAACCCCATAAATGCTGGTATATGTTACATTTACAGATAAATTATCTTTCAAATAAAACAACAAACACATAATATATATTTTTAAACTTTTTAAACACTTTTATAACATCTGAATGAAATTTCAACCTTTTTAATCACACTATATTTATATGCTTGGAAGAAATGATATTAGTATTTTTAACCGGGTTACATGTTCATTTTAAAAGGTTTATTTATTGAAATGTTGTGATATCTGATGATATCTGGTGACGACTCTCTGACCAATCAGCGGTCTGCAATGTTTACACGTCACATTTTAGTACCGCTTCACCCGTTTTGGAACCGCGGCCGAGCAGGTACTAAAACAATAGTACCGGGTACCAGGTTCCAGGTACTTTTACGTAATGGAAACGCAAAAAGGTCGAGTGGAGTCGGTGCCACGTAGTGGAAACACGGCTTCACTCATTAACTCACTAACTTAACAACTAAGTCAATAACTAAACAACTGACTTGTGAACTGAAGTGAAATATTTAAGTAAATTATGAAGATTAAAAAGAAAACAAACACAAGAGATGAGAGCTGCACATGGTGACACAAACACACACACACTCCCTAATGAGGCTTTGTGTGTGTGTGTCTGTGTGTGTGTGTGTGTGTGTGTGCGTACATGCATATAAAAGGGGTAATGGGGGGGTTCAAGCCTGTTAACACACCAGCTGTTGCTAGGCGAGCCCCTGGTTGCCAGGGCGATGTATAGACCCCTGACGGCCTGGAGAGTCAGGAGGGAGTGTGTGTGTGTGTGTGTGTGTGTGTGTGTGTGTGTGTGTGTGTGTGTGTGTGTGTGTGTGTGTGTGTGTGTGTGTGTGTGTGTGTGTGTGTGTGTGGTATTTCTATAGGGAATTGGTGTGAAGGTAACACAATGGCAGTGGGTGTGGTGGAGTGTGTGTGTGTCGGGGGTCAACCATCTGCATGAGTGTGTTGTTTTTCAAAGTAAAGTTGATCTATCTATCTATCTATCTATCTATCTATCTATCTATCTATCTATCTATCTATCGTTCTATCTATCGTTCTATCTATCGTTCTATCTATCGTTCTATCTATCTATCTATCTATCTATCTATCTATCTATCTATCTATCTATCTATCTATCTATCTATCTATCTATCTATCTATCTATCTATCTATCTATCTATCTATCTATCTATCTATCTATCTATCTATCTATCTATCTATCTATCTATCTATCTATCTATCTATCTATCTATCTATCTATCTATCGTTCTATCTATCGTTCTATCTATCGTTCTATCTATCGTTCTATCTATCTATCTATCTATCTATCTATCGTTCTATCTATCGTTCTATCTATCTATCGTTCTATCTATCTATCTATCTATCTATCTATCTATCTATCTATCTATCTATCTATCTATCTATCTATCTATCGTTCTATCTATCGTTCTATCTATCTATCTATCTATCTATCTATCTATCTATCTATCTATCTATCTATCTATCTATCTATCTATCTATCGTTCTATCTATCGTTCTATCTATCTATCTATCTATCTATCTATCTATCTATCTATCTATCTATCTATCTATCTATCTATCTATCTATCTATCGTTCTATCTATCTATCTATCTATCTATCTATCTATCTATCTATCTATCTATCTATCTATCTATCTATCGTTCTATCTATCGTTCTATCTATCTATCGTTCTATCTATCGTTCTATCTATCTATCGTTCTATCTATCTATCTATCTATCTATCTATCTATCTATCTATCTATCTATCTATCTATCTATCTATCTATCTATCTATCGTTCTATCTATCGTTCTATCTATCGTTCTATCTATCGTTCTATCTATCTATCTATCTATCTATCTATCTATCTATCTATCTATCTATCTATCTATCTATCTATCTATCTATCTATCTATCTATCTATCTATCTATCTATCTATCTATCTATCTATCTATCTATTTATCTATCTATCTATCTATCTATCTATCTATCTATCTATCTATCTATCTATCTATCTATCTATCTATCGTTCTATCTATCGTTCTATCTATCGTTCTATCTATCTATCTATCTATCTATCTATCTATCTATCTATCGTTCTATCTATCGTTCTATCTATCGTTCTATCTATCTATCGTTCTATCTATCTATCTATCTATCTATCTATCTATCTATCTATCTATCTATCTATCTATCTATCTATCTATCTATCTATCTATCTATCTATCTATCGTTCTGTCTATCGTTCTATCTATCTATCTATCTATCTATCTATCTATCTATCTATCTATCTATCTATCTATCTATCTATCTATCTATCTATCTATCTATCTATCTATCGTTCTGTCTATCGTTCTATCTATCTATCTATCTATCTATCTATCTATCTATCTATCTATCTATCTATCTATCTATCTATCTATCTATCTATCTATTCAATTCAATTCAATTCAATTCAAATTTGCTTTATTGGCATGACAGTTACAGGAACTATGTTGCCAAAGCATAGGAAACAATGAAAGCAACAGTATATACAACCATATACAAATACAAAATATACAATATACAAATAAGTATACATGAAATTATTTACCCTATGCATATACACGTGTGTTACAGTTTTTCTCAATCGCTTTGGTGCTATTCTCACCTCACTCTTAACATTTGCACAACAGTTAGTGCATTTCTCAAAACAATTGTTACAAACTGCAAAACCTAGTGGACAACGTGCAAAAGTGCGTCACTTGCTCAAAATGGATTGTCCATCCCTCAAAAGCAAGTACTGATGTCAGTGAAACTGTCAGTGTCGTCAAAATGAGAAGTCCTGACACCATCGTATATGAGCATGATAGTCAAATGGCTTTGTCATGTTTTCATTATGACACTTTATTCTCTATGCGTTTTTCAATGCAAAAAGTGATGATACTACCTGAAAATGTTCAAGACAGCACTATACACTACAGCCACAGTAAAGTTACACATTAGCCTACTGTAGTGGAGTAACTGATACTGAATATGTATGTTTCACATTTTTACTGCATATGCTCTTTGCAATTCTGATTTGTTCACAGCATCGTGCAATAGAAAAATACACTACAGTCATCTACAACAGACATAAGAAACAGCCTTTGAGTACAACTTTAGTGAAGCCGAAAGTCTAAATGTACAGTAAATGTAAAAAATTCTTTCCCACTGTATCTGACAGTAAAACCTGACACAATGAGCAGTGCAGATTGTTTAGTGCTGAATTACTGTCCAATACTATACACACCTGTTCTCCCTGAAATGTTTGAATACAGTCTTCTCCCAACATTTACAATGAGTTTGACAGATTTTGAAAACTAGTTCAACAATTTTGTATGTGATGACTGAAGCAATGAAATGAGGACTATTAGTTTTTTAGGGAAAGACTATTCAGTGTTGAAAAGTACAGTTCATTTTGACTGATATGACAGAAGCAAATGATAATGTTATAAAACAGCAGAGAATTGTATGAAAGCAACTGATACATGTCCAAAAGCATTTGCAATTTGTTCAGAGGAAGGAGAAACTGCTACGATGATGTGCACAAATGACGTGGAGGTTGAACTAATAGTTATGAGAACCTTCATTCTGATCGGAGAATAGCACCAAAGCAATTGAGAAAAACTGTAATAAAACATACACATATTGTTCTAAATTGATGAAATTAATAATAAAATAAAATTAAAAAAAAAAACAACAACAACGGCAATGTTAAATGACATCAATAATGCATTCTTGTATTTTTCTGGTATCATGGCAAAATTTTACATATTGTGCAGCAAATTTGGTAAACTGGGGATCTTCTCCCAGAAATACCTTTAGCAGATCATCCCCTGTTTTCCCCAGATAGGATGGATCTGCTGCAATTATCTTTTTCATGAACACCTCTCTCTCGCTTTGGTACAGAGGGCATGAGAGGAGGAAATGGGCCTCAGTCTCTGTTTCTCCTGAAGAACAGTGTCTACACGTCCTCAGTTCTCTGGGCTTCCATTCCTTTTTATGGCGACCTTTTTCCACCTCCAGCTGATGGTCGGAGAGTCTGTACATTGTCAATGTGTGTTTTTGTTTGGGGTTTTGTACGCTTATTAGGTATTGTGCTGGAGAGAAATCTCGATCCAGTGAGCGATAGCATTCCAATTTGTTGATGGCTTTAATTTCATTTTTCCAATTGTTAATATAATTTATTTTGTTCTCTTTGTCAATTGATACTAGGTGAGTTTTGGAGAGGTTTTGGAGGTCTTCAATTTTGAGGTGGCAGGTTTCTCTGGTGTTACTGAGGGGGTCTGTCTCTGGGCAGAGGCTGTTACAGAGGAAGGCTCTGTGGCTGTAGGAGTCAGGATCAGCTTGTGCTAAATGCACCTGAAACTTAATTGACCTTTTAATCATGTGTAGAGACAGAGGGAAGTGTCCCAGCTCTGCTCTACATGCATGATTTGGACAGTTTCTGTGGACCTTCAGGATTTCTTTACAGAACTGAAGATTAAATTTCTCTGTGGGTGTTGTGTCCCACGAGATGTGCCTCTGTGTCATGAGAGGGCCCCACACTTCACTTCCATACATAAGTATGGGTTTTATTATGCTGTTAAATAATTTTAGCCAAATTGTAATTGGTGGATTGAATTTATATAGTGAGCTTTTGATGCTGTAGTAGGCTCTGCGTGCCTTATCTGTGAGGGAATTTATTGCTTTGTTAAAGCTACCGGATGCATTGATAATGATGCCAAGATAATTATATTCCAACGTATGTTGAAGTGTGGTCCCTCTTATACTGAAAACATGTTTGGATTCCTGTAGCCTGGCCCTTTTTTGAAATACCATGACTTTGGTTTTGTCAAGGTTGATATCTACAGCCCAGTTTTGACAGAACGTCTCCAGCAGAGAGAGGTTCTGCTGTAGACCATGTTCTGTTGGGGATAGTAGAACCAGGTCATCTGCATACATGAGGAATTTGATTTCTGTGCCTTGTAGATCTAATCCTGGGCTTGGGGACTGTTCAAGGAGAGTGGCCAATTTATTGATATAAATATTGAAGAGAGTAGGAGACAGGTTGCATCCTTGATGCACTCCTTTTCCTTGTTTGAAGAACTCTGTTCTGTTGTTTCCAATTTTGACACAGCACTGGTTGTCAGAATATTTGGATTTGATTAGATCATATATTTTACCCCCAATTCCATATTGGAGAAGTTGTAAAAATAACCCGTTGTGCCAAATGGTGTCAAAAGCCTTTTTTAGATCTACAAAACATGCAAATATCTTTCCTTTGTGTTTTCTGTGAACATGGTGTTGGATGAGTGTATGAAGAGTGTATATGTGGTCAGATGTTTGGTGTTTGGGTAAAAAGCCAATTTGGCTTCTAGACAGAATATTATGTTCAGTGAGATAAGTGATTAATCTAGAGTTAAGGATGCTACAGAAGATCTATATCTATATATCTATCTATCTATCTATCTATCTATCTATCTATCTATCTATCTATCTATCTATCTATCTATCTATCTATCGTTCTATCTATCTATCTATCTATCTATCTATCTATCTATCTATCTATCTATCTATCTATCTATCTATCTATCTATCTATCTATCTATCTATCTATCTATCTATCTATCTATCTATCTATCTATCGTTCTGTCTATCGTTCTATCTATCTATCGTTCTGTCTATTGTTCTATCTATCTATCGTTCTATCTATCTATCTATCTATCTATCTATCTATCTATCTATCTATCGTTCTATCTATCTATCTATCTATCTATCTATCGTTCTATCTATCGTTCTATCTATCTATCTATCTATCTATCTATCTATCTATCTATCTATCGTTCTATCTATCGTTCTATCTATCGTTCTATCTATCGTTCTATCTATCGTTCTATCTATCTATCTATCTATCTATCTATCTATCTATCTATCTATCTATCTATCTATCTATCTATCTATCTATCTATCTATCTATCTATCTATCTATTTATCTATCTATCTATCTATCTATCTATCTATTTATCTATCTATCTATCTATCTATCTATCTATCTATCGTTCTATCTATCGTTCTATCTATCGTTCTATCTATCGTTCTATCTATCTATCTATCTATCTATCTATCTATCTATCTATCGTTCTATCTATCGTTCTATCTATCTATCGTTCTATCTATCGTTCTATCTATCTATCTATCTATCTATCTATCTATCTATCTATCTATCTATCTATCTATCTATCTATCTATCTATCGTTCTATCTATCTATCTATCTATCTATCTATCTGTCTATCTATCTATCTATCTATCGTTCTATCTATCGTTCTATCTATCTATTGTTCAGTTGCCATGGTTTCATTACTCTAACAACGAGGTCGTCATGTTGGAGAGGTCTCCACCAGCAGCAGCAGCAGCAGCAGCAGGTGACGACCAGCTACCCACAATCCCATGGGGCGGGCGCTGCTTGACTTCCACTCAGTTCCTCTCTGGCTCCAACATCTCGTCCACAGTCCCGCCTGACAATAAAATAAGAAGAACTTATCTAAGGTTTCCTCCAGACGCTAAAGGTTTCCCTTAAAGTCACTTCAGCTGCTGCACAAAAAGGCCTTAGAGACCAAACTGAGGGAGGAACTGAAACTCAACGGGACCTCCGACTCTGTCAACTGTGACACGATGCTTAAACCAACAGAATCAAGACATTACAAATAATCAGAGTAACTCTACGTCTTTATGTTCACTGTGAAGTCCCTCAGCTAAGGAGGAATCAAACCTTCAATCTTCATGTTTCTGTAAATAAATAAATGTGCTCAACAGAAACAATGGCACTCATCAAAACCTGCAGCTTGATCTCCAGATGTAAGATGAAACTTCACCAATAAGAGTTAGGCTATGTGATCAATATCATGTGTCCCCACTCCCTCCCTGAATTTGCATTTTAGGCAGGAAACTACTCATTTGGAACAAGTCTAAATTTTGATTAGTACTGATACCTGATGAGGTTTGAATTAGGGAACTTGTATAAAATGAAAGAGCAGGTTCTGACGCTGTTCTTCATTCAGCCATAAGGGATGAGTTCTTTTTGTTCACACTGAACCACAGGAAGATGCTTCAGTGTTGGAACATGCACAACAAACTCACATAGTAGATGCATGTTTTGTCGTGTGGTCTCAGTTTGTAGTTAGTGGTAGTGGTAGAACAGGTTGTAGCCTAATTGCACTTGACATCCAATAATTAATTCTTTGATGTAGTTTGTGAAGTTTAAGGCGGTTGTTCTCAAACTTTTTTTTACATCAAGGACCCTAAATTGACACAAATTAGACCCATTGGACAAAATTTTGAAGGAAACACTAGAAATACACAAATATTTGTTCTGAGACTTTTTTAGTCAAATTACGTTCAAATTAGGGCCAATGGTGTTTATTGTGGAAATATTGGAGAGAAATGTCTACAAAACCTTTAAACTTTTATTTACTTTTTATAGAAAAAAAGTGGTAAAATTTCTCAAAAAAATAAGGTTTTAAAAAATTCTTGAAAAAACGTGGTAAAATTTCTAATAAATAAATACGTAAAATAGAAAAAAAGCTTGAAATTTTTTTTTAAGTTTAAAAATTCTAGAAAAAAGTGGTTAAAAAAAGATAAAAATTATCCAAATTTGAATAAACAAATAAGTGTCCGCTCGTGGTGCATAAAATAATTTTCAAAAGGTTCATATCAGAAAAGAGAACACTTATCCTCTAAATAAGAACATGTTTGTTTGTTGTTTGTTGAACATACTTGCTAATGACCTTTTTTTCTGTTTGGTTTATTTCACATAGTCAAGTTCACAGAGCGTTACGTTGCTGCAGTTTTCTCTCCACACTTCTGAACTCAAGTCTTTTTAAAACTGAGCCGTCGCCTTTAAAAAACCTGATCTCACTGAGATCAAATAACTTGTTTTGTTTTTTTCATTGATTAGTTCCAGTTTGATGTTGATAGAAGGAAACAAGCTGCATGTCTGAGTGTGGACACAAGGGGGCAGCGAAGCACCAGAGGAGGAGGAAACAAACAGCTACAGAGGATAATTATTATCAGCTGTGCTCTAATGATTTATCTAAAGATCAATGACTCTGACACAAATAAACATAAACTTCATTAATACATAAACACATAAGACACATTTGTTATTGTAAAACCTTTTGGTGAAAACTGTTAATAAAGTTGTGTGATAAAAAAAAAAGGAATGAGAAAGGGCAGGTTGGTATTTGCCCTCAGGGATGATACAGTTACAATATGACATTTACTGTCTATTAGTCACAGTTGTATTACAGTAGTATTTACTGTTGCGTGTTTGTGTTACCTGATTATCCTGTTCCTGTGTGGAGGAGGAGGAGGGGGCGGAGCCTGAACCATGTACTAAACTCTCAGTATAATAATTATCTATCAGAGTATTAACATTTGCACAACAGTTAGTGCATTTCTCAAAACAATTGTTACAAACTGCAAAACCTAGTGGACAACCCAAAAGTGTTTCAAAATGGATTTTCCATCCCTCAAAAGCAAGTACTTGTGTCAGTGAAACTGTCCTGCATCCTGTCAAAATGAGAAGTCTTGTAAAACATCTTGAGGATTCAAATCTTTGTCATGTTTTATTATGACACTTTATTCTCTTTCTTTTTTGCAAAAAGTGATGATACTACCTGAAAATGTTCAAGACAGCACTATACACTACAGCCACAGTAAGGTTACACATTACTGTAGTGGAGTAACTGATACTGAATATGTATGTTTCACATTTTTACTGCATATGCTCATTGAAATTCTGATTTGTTCACAGCATTGTGCAAAGGAAAAACACACTACAGTCATCTAGAACAGACATACAGTAAGAAACAGCCTTTGAGTACAACTTTACGTAAATCTGGTCTCTAAATGTACAGTAAATGTAAAAAAAAATTCTTTCCCACTGTATCTTACAGTAAAACCTGACACAATGAGCAGTGCAGATTGTTTAGTGCTGAATTACTGTCCAATACTATACATACCTGTTCTCCCTGAAATGTTTGAATACGGTGCTTCTCCCAACATTTACAATGAGTTTGACAGATTTTGCAAATAGTTCAACAAAATGTAATGACTGAAGCAATGAAATGAGGACTATTAGTTTTTTAGGGAAAGACTATTCAGTGTTGAAAAGTACAGTTCATTTTGACTGACATGACATAAGCAAATGATAATGTTATAAAACAGCAGAGAATTGTATGAAACCAAAATGTCCAGAAGCTTTTGCAATTGGTTCAGAGGAAGGAGAAACTGCTACGATGATGTGCACAAATGACTACATGTTGTGGAGGTTGAACTAATAGTTATGAGAAATTTATCTGAGAATAAAAGCAATTGAGAAAAACTGTAATTATCTATCAGAGTATTAAACAACACAAATCCTGCATCCTGTTGTGGCCTCTGTAAAACATCTTGTGGATTCAATCTTTGTTTATTGATGTTTTACTTTGATGTTTTACATTTAACGCCTTTAAGTGCGTGAACGCTGATCCCAGGTCAGGTTGACGACGTACAGGTGACGAAGCAGCAGAGATGAGAGGTCGTTTATCCAAACCAAAAACCTACAAATATTAAAATATGTTATGAAATATTATGTTTGTTTTGGTTTTTCTTCATGTCTGGTTTATCTGCCTGGATTTTATAAAATGGCAAATGTTATAAAAAATGTAATTTTGTTTGTTGCCTTCATTTTGCAAAATTAAGTTTAAAACATGAAAAACAAAAACTCAACTTGAACTAAAAATCTCTCAATACTAAAGAGTCAAAGCGTCAGTCAAAATCTGAATTGAATGAACTTATATTCTTAAGATGAGATTCATTAGCTTCAAGTTTGTTTTTTCAGTTTTTCTACTCTTATGTGTTTAATTTTAAGTATATGTGTGATGGTTGAAATTTCATTGTAATTTTAATGCAATGACAATAAAAGGCCTCTAACTCTCTGAAAGTCCAATTTGCATGTTAACTTTGAACAGTGAACATGAATAGAAATGTAACTAAGTGTATAGTCACGTGTATTTGTGACAATATCAAGAAATATAAAAAAAATATGTTATGAAATATTAATGTTTGTTTTGGTTTTTCTTCATGTCTGGTTTATTTGTCTGGATTGTATAAACTATTATTGTGTTAATTTGTTTGTTACCTTCATTTTGCAAAATAAAAGAAGATGAAGAAAATATGTTAACTTTTTTAAAAAGAAATGTAACTTCTCTCAACACCAACTCGACTCAACGTCTAAAGCAAAATCAACTTTTTAAAACAGACTCAATTTGTACTTTAATCGGCTAAAAACTAGATTCTGGATCAAATCAACTTATATTCTTTGATTAAAATAACAAATTCTAAAGATGAGATAATAGGGTTTCTCTATTTTTTATTTTATTTACTTTATTCCTTATTTCTTAACAGTTTTTTTTTACTGTACCCATTTCAAGGTCTGTCCTGTTGTCTGATGTGTGTTCTACCTACTATTTATCTGTTGTGGGCCATGTAGGCCGTATAAACCACGACAAACTGCTACTCAAAATCAATTGCCCCTTGTGGGATTACAGTAATAAAGTTGTTTTGAATTTGAGATTAACTACCATCAATCAACACCATTAAACTTTAAACAGTGAACTTTTATAGAAATGTAACCAACGTCACTGGCTCCTCCCACAATGAGAGAGAGAGAGAGAGAAAGAGGCAAGAAACAAGCAGAGATAACAAAGTACAACTCACAAAATAAAAGTCCGGTTTATTGTCAAACAACAAACTTCGCACATACATCAAAACAGGCCGTCATAAACAAAAAAAAAAGTCGCCGACAAAAACAAAACAAAAAGGAAAAAGAAAAGAGGCTCTTTTCTTTGGCCTTAACCCTCCCATACAAACAAACTAGTTATGGTACAGCTAAAGTACATACATTAAATTTACTGGAATGCTCTGAGTTCAACGGCTTAAGAGGTTTTTGTCTTTCGTGTTTGTTTTGTTTTGTTTGTTTTTTTTTTACATGTTTTTTTTTCTAGTATCTGTTGAGATATCGTAACATGGTCAACCAAGTAAAACCTTTCGTTAAAGAAGCACCGATTTGGTCTGACGAGATCGCTGCCGAGAGAGAAACTGACCCCCCCTCCTCCTAACAATATGTACAAAAATATAAAATGTAAATAAAAATACAAACAAATTCTCCTTTCGTGTTGTTGTTGTTGTTGTTGTTGTTGAAGCCTGATTTCTGCGTCGATGCGGCGGTTGGTTCCTCTAGAAAATTTGTTTTGCAGTTTTGAGGGGAGATCGATAGGTGGACGTGGTGATGTTTGTTGAACTCTACTTGCTAATGACCATGTTGGATTTTTTTTTTTCGTTTGTTTTGTTTATTATTATTTTTTTCCTTTATATCAATCAATCAATCATTCAATCAATCAATCAATCGGTCCTCCCGCCCCTCCACCTGCGGCACTGAAAAACAGCCAGAGGTGAAGAATCAGGAAGTGGTTCAGCAGGATGTTGCGGCGGGAAAACGCATCAATCGTCGTCGTCGGTTTTCTGCTTCTTGGTTTCGACGTCGTCCTGAAACAAGATGAAGAAGAAGAAGAAGAAGAAGAGGAGTGAGCGATTGGGTCGAGGAGCCGGTGCGTCCTGATTGGTCGACGACGTGGAGGCGTCGCTGTTCTGTTCTCACCTCGTCGTCGTCCTCGTCGTCCTCAGCTGCCCGTTTTGTGCCGCCCTCGATCTCGTCGTCGTCGTCCTCCTCGTCTTCCTCGTCACCTGCAGGATGAAGGACGAGCAGAGTGAGTGGTTTTGTTTCAATCCAGTTTGTTTGTCGAGACGACGCAAAACTTTTAAATCGTCCGCCATCGTCGCGGCCGTCGTCGTGGTCGTCATCTACCTTCTCCGTCGTCTTCCTCGTCCTCCTCGTCCACTTCCTCGTCCTCCTCGTCGTCTACGTCTGGCTCGCCGTTCTCCTCGTTCTCCTGGGAACCACAAAGTGACGAGAAGGAGTTAAGAACAGAAGAAGAAGTGAGCAGGACGCTGCAGGAGGAGCCGGAGCGCTGCGGGGATGCGGTCGCCGTGGCGGCGGCGGCAGGTGGACGTTACCTTTCCGTTAGTGGCGGCATCTTTGCCGTTCTCCTTCTCCTCCACCAGCTTCTTCTCCTTCAGGTCCTGGAAGAGACAAAACAACAACAACATGAATAAAAACACTTTACTTTAAATACAAACTAATATTCCTGCTGCTGCTGCCTAATGGCCTAGTTAGAGCGTTCCCAGTGCATGCTGGGAGTCCTCTCCCTGTCAGGCTGGAGCTTCCTATTTAAACACCATATTGGTCTCTGCAGATCCCCCCCCTCTCTCTCTCCTCCCCCCTCCTCCTCCTCCTCCCACTCCATCCCCTCTAATGTGTTGTAATCTGATACTTTGATGTGGCCCCGCGGGGCATTCTGGGTATTGTAGTCTTCTGTGGGCTGCCGCCGCCGCCATATGTCACGAGACACGCCCGGGAGAGGCACTGCAATACCCAGGATGCACCGCGCTCCGTTTAAAATAACACAGGAGGGCGCAGGAGCACAGGGGGGAGGAGGGAGGAGGAGGGGAGGAGAGAGAGGAGGGAGGGGGGGTGATGGAGGAGGAGGAGGCGGCGAGCGCGCGACGCACGCTGCTGCTGCTGCCGCTCGTTGTAACGGAGGACAATAGAAGAAGAAGAGACACATGGCGGCGAGAGAAGCGGAAAAAAAACCCCGAGGCAGCGCGGCGGGAACCGGAGCAGCGCGAGCACATAAACACACAAATAACACAAATACACACATACACACACAGTCACCGACACCTCCGGGGCTTTTTCTCCGCTCCGCGCGCAGACCGGAAAACCGGCCGCCGAGCCTATTAATAGCGCTCGGTTTCCTCGTTTTGTCGACATCGTTCTTACGCACAAGCACAAGCACACACAGACACACACTCACGATGTTATTGATTAATTGCTTTACATAATCTTAAAGCTTAAAGCCATTAATCTGAGCAGCAGCAGGAGCAGCCGCGCGCGCTCACCGACCGACTGTGCGTAAAAAGACGCTTGTTGTGCGTAAAAATGCTCCACAACCTATAAATAGTGGCTGAACGGTCACCCCGGATTAGGAGCTCGCGCACCGGGCCCCGGCTGCTCCCCCTGCACCTCCTCCTCCTCCTCCATATGTTCATTTGTTATAATCACTCATAATTATTCAGCTCCGCGACCCAACGCCGCCGCCGCCGCCGCTGCTGCTGCTCTTATTATCTCCAGCCTGGATCCTATTCTCTCCCGCTGCTGCTGCGGAGACCCCCCCCCCCCTTCACCCCCTCAACACACACACAGACACACACACCACCCCCCTCCCCGCGGGGACTATTAAAGTTTTACCCGATTTGATCCAAAGTCCAACTGGATGGAAACGGACATTTAAAGAAGCGGAGCGATGAGAGGAGGAAGAGGAGGAGGAGGAGGAAGAGGAGGAGAGACCCGGACGGACCACAAAGAGACAGAGACAGAGGGGAAAACCAGCACCGTCACATCACACCTCCACAGCCCGGACACACACACACACACACACACACACACACACACATCTACACACACCTACACACACACCACAGAAGTGGAGCTAGATTACAACAACAACAGAAAAAGAGAAACTTTCCCCTGAGACAGAAACACGCTGCACTAATACTGAAGAGAAGCGGAAGCCACTGCTGTGTGTGTGTGTGTGTGTGTGTGTGTGTGTGTGTGTGTGTGTGTGTGTGTGTGTGTGTGTGTGTGTGTGTGTGTGTGTGTCTCCGGTAAACGGAGGCTGAATAAGCGCAGCCCCGTTCAAGCAGCAGCAGCGGCTCCGACCTTCCTTCCTGAGTCGGTAAACAAACCGGGTCGGTGCCCCCCCTCCTTCATCATCATCACCCTCCTCTTCCTCCCCCCTCTCTCTCCCCCTCCTCACCCCCGGTGCCTTTAAAAAAAAACGGAGCCACAAACAAATAACAATGAAGAAGAAGACGCTGAAGCGGAGCCGCCAAAGTTGACATCGGTGTGAATTACGCACCGCCGCTCCGCTCCGTTCCGCTCCGCGCTCCATTCAAACGGACCAACTTCCCTCTCCGAGCCCGGTACGAGCTGCACTAACAGCCCGTCCGGTGGCTCCGGTGGCTCGGTACCGGCTCCGTGCACACGGTGGCCGCGGCTCCCGGGCGCCGGACGCGGGGCTCGACTCGGCTGCAGAGATGTGGATGAATCAATTGTGCGAATAAAAGGCGCGTCAGACGGAGCCGCGCTCGGTCGGTGCTGGTCCGTGTTTGGGTTCGGACTCGGTGCGCGAGGGGGAACCGAGCCGCTTGTATAAACAAAGAACCCGCGCAGACTGTTGGTTAGTTGGTTAGTTGCTCTCCGGACAATGAGCCGCAGCCTGTTTCCATGATGCGGTGCCGAGACCCCGCGTTATTCATCCGAGATTTTCCAGCGGAGTTCTGGAGAAAAGCAGATAAACACCGACTCTTCGTCCCCCTGCTCCCCGGCCGGAGGCTCCCTCTGCCCGGCTGCGTCGAGTCCGGTGAGCGCGAAGCGCAGCGACGACGGAAGGTTTTTTTTTTTTTTTTTTTTTTTTAAATCTAGGTTACAGTCTGGAAAAGGTTTGTGGTGCCGAGGGGGCTCCGAGACCCGCGGCTCCCCCCGGTGCGAGGTGGAGGTGTGAGGGCGGCTTACCTTGGCAGAGATATCCGAGCCGGAGTCCACTTTTGTGTCGGCCATTGTTTTGTTGTTTTTTGTTTTTTTTAGTTGAATAAAATAAAGGACGGCTGAAATGAAAGGTTGAATAAAGTAAATCCCTCTCCTCGCTTTGCGGATCAATCAGTATTATGTTGTGCCAGTGGCCAATGCTGCTCACGGCCGAGCCTTTAATATAGGCTGCTGGGCGGAGCCACGAGGAGGAGGACGGCCGCTGATTGGCTGCCGGCCGCACAGAGGTGTTCTCCTCGCGCGTTGGAGTGGAACAATGGATAGAATTTCTAAACCCGGACGCCACGCCCCCCTCCTGTCCTCCTGTCCTCCCGTCCGCCGCTACTGTCCTTTCTCCGCCGCTAAAACAATAATCCGAGCCGGTTGGTCCGCGACAACCGGACTGAACCGAGCCACCGGTCGGTCCATCATCATCATCATCACCACCACCACCGAGGCTCGTGAAGTTTTACACCGTAAACAGCGCGCGAGGGACTGACGTAGTGTCACAGTTTGATTGATTGATGTTCATCTGGTCGAGTCAAGCGCCGGCGACTCCACGGTTCGATTCCTCCCGCCCACCGAGCGCTCGCTGCACGGGCAACAAAGTCTAGATGCGGGGCAAGAGAAGGGGGGGGGGCGGTGAGGGGGGCAAATAGGTAAAACAACGATGGCGCCAACAGTTAGTGGATTAAAACCGTGTAACGTTACTCTTCCTTCTCCCGCCACTTGAACTACTATCAATCAGATGAAAGAAGAAGGCAGGAGAGCGAGTAGCGCCGCCATGTTGGCTCCTCATCAGCCAGTGGCCCCGCCCCCTTCCTCCTCCTTCTCCCTCTCTCTCTCTCTCCTTCCCTTCGTCCATGTTTGAAACTCCCTCCCTCCCTCACTCACTCATCTCAGTGTGCGCACTTGACACTCTGAGTCTTTTTTTTTTTTTTTTTTTTTTACATAACAGCCCATAAATGTGTTCGCCAAGGTCGAAGCACAAATAAACACACAGGACAGTTCGTGGTTGAATTAAAACACCGGTGCAGGTTGGTTGGGGTGGGGGGGCGGTGAGTAGATACTGGGGGGCTTCGTGAGCGGGACAGTGCTGCTGCTGGTGGAGGTGGTGGCCTCATTTCCTCCGTGTCCATTGTTCGAGCGCGCAGAGAAATGCCCGCCGTGGAGGAGGAGGAGGAGGAGGAGGAGGAGGAGGGAAAGCAGTGCGACATAACAGACATGCGATGAGAAAGTGCCAGAAACAAATCGTGTGAGGAGGTGCTCGTCATGAACTCGCAGGCGCATTCTTATGAAACACAAGGGCAAAAACACGGAGCTGTTTGTTTCCTTACCGGGGTTTTAACCGAGCTGAGCGAGACAGAGGAGACAGAGCGGGAGGACAAAGCGGCAGTAAAGCGGCCGCCATTGCTCGCTCGCTCGTTGCTCGTTGAGGAGGAGGAGGAGGAAGGAGGAGGAGGGAGGAGGGGGAGGGGGATGGGAGCAGAGACCAGAGGCAGAGTCAGGCAGTGTGGTCCGGTACACGGAGCAGCAGCAGCACCCACATTCACATTCTACTGCCATGACGCACTCGGCCAGCGATTGGTCGGAGAAGTGGAATAAACACGGCTTTGGCGCACGGCGAGCGCTGATTGGCTGCCGCGGACGTCCGTCTGTTCAAACTGGGCGCGCGGCAAACCGTGGATCTGGATTCAGGGGATCCGGAGCGGTTTTTGTTTTCTTTTTTCTTTTTTTCTCTGGTTGTGGATGGATCGAGTTACACCGGAGTCTCTCAGGTATAATGTGAGCGCGCGCTGCCCGGGAACAGCAGCGCGCGCTGCCGCCATGATCTAAGAGAGAGAGACGTTCATCCAATTTTTGTCTTTCATGTTATTTTTTTCTAATATCTGTTGAGATATCAATAGCTATAGTCAACCGAGTAAAATATTTGTTTTTTTTAAGAAGCACCAAGAAATTGACCCCCCCCCCCCTCTCTGAACAATATAACCTACAATAAAAATCTAAAAACAAATTCTCCTTTAGTGTTGTTGTTGTTGTTGTTGAAGCCTGATTTCTGCGTCGATGTGGCAGTCCCTCTAGAAAACACTTTATAATAAGTAGCTACACTTTATTAAGCATTAAAGCGACAACGAGGAGTTTGTATTTGGTTATTAAAAAAGTCATGTTAATGTGGATGAATCTACGTTACCGCTTGTTAATTGCTCCATTTTCGATAAATATATTGTTTTGTCTCTATCGTCATTTTGTTATTTTAATTAATGTTGGAAACGCTGGGCGAGCCGACCAGCGTTTCCTTACTTTCGGTTTCGCAGACGCTGCCCGGCGGGTCGCGAATCGCCATTTATGGTCGGAACTACGGCGGCATGTGATCGTCTTCCAACCTCTGACTTTCATTCTTGATGAATGAAAACATTCTGGGCAAGACGTCCATCTTGCACCGGTCCAAGAATTTCACCGTGCGCGCGGAAGCTCATCGTAAATGTAGTGTGAAAACACTTTGCTTTCCAAAACTCCTTGTTGTCCCTTTAATAGGAATGGAACTGTGGATGGAAATTAGCTTTAGAGCTAAATATGGCATATTTTCATTTTGTATGTTCATGAATATACAGAGTCCCGTTACAAATCAACAAATAAATGAAAAAGAAAACCTGAATTCTTCATTTATAACACATTAATACTCATTAGCATGTAGTTTATACTGTTTATAAACTACATAATGAGGAGTATTCATGTGTTATAAATGATGGATTCAGTATTTAATGCTTAATAGTGTGTACTTATAAAGTGTTATTTGTTTTTGCAGTTTTGAGGGGAGATTGAGTGGGTGGATGTGTTGAGGTTTGTTGAACTGTTTGTTTTTGTCCTTTAAATCCATCAGTCAGTCCTGCAGTCGCTCCACCTGTGGCTCTGAAAAACAGCCAGAATCAGGAAGTAGTTCAGCAGGATGTTGTGGCGGGAAAACGCATCAATCATCTGAGAGAGACGTTCATCCAGTGTAATTGTTTTGGAAAAGTGAAAGCTCCACATGTTTCATTATGCTGCTGTAGCCTATTTAATAAACCAGGAGTGAGGAGCCTCTGTGGGCTGGGACACTGGAAACTAAGTGCGGAGCTGCTATCATATTATTTTAAAGAGCAACTTAAAGGGACATGACAAATAAAATACACGAAATTTTCGCCATTTTACATTTGCAGTCGGTGTGAAAAGGGCCTTAACTCAGCTCCATGTGTCCCTTGTCTCCAGAGTCCTAGTTCTGGTTCTGGTTAAACCAATGACTAGTAACTATAGTTCCAGAGACAGAGAGAATGGAGGCTCAAATATTTGTTCTGAGACTGAAGAACATTGCTTTTTTTGGTCAATGTATATGTTCAAAATAGGGCCAATGGTGTGAATTTGTGGAAATGTTGTGGAGAAAATTCTGGGAAAAAAAGTGGCAAAAAACAATTCTAGAAAAAAGTGGTAAAAATTCTAAAAAAACAAAAAAAGTAAAATATATTCTCAAAATTTCTTCAAAAAGTTCTTTAAAAATTCTAGAAAAAAAGGTAAAATTTCTCAAAAAAAGTTTAAAGAAGAATCTAGAAAAAGTGGTTACATTTCTATTTTAAAAAAGGGTAAAATATTTTCTAGAAAAAAAGTGGTAAGATTTCTCAAAAACAATTCTAAAGAAAGTGGTAAAAATTTCTAATTAAGTACTTTTTTTTTAAAAAAAAAGTGGTAAAATTTCAAGAAAAAATTGAGGACCCCCTTGAATCCTCATGTTAATTCGTGGAAATATTGTTGAGAAAATTCTGGAAATAAAGTGATAAAAATGAAAAAGAAAAAAGGAAAATATATTCTCAAAAAATTGTAAAACTTTCAAAAAGTTTTTAAAAAATTCTAGAAAAAAATTGTAAAAAAAAAAAAAAAAAAGTTGAAAAATCTGGAAATCGTGGTCACATTTCTACAAAAAAATTAAAACTAGGCCCCCCTTGAGCCCTGTCCAGGACCCCTGGGGGTCCCGGGACCTCACTTTGAGAACCATTGAAACCAATGCCTTGTAACTAGTTCCAGCGTCTCTCGGCTGAAAACCAACCTTGTGAGATCAGAGCCTCCGACCCGGTGTCCCAGCTCTCGTCTCCATGGCGACACCGCCACACAAACATAACGCGTTAACCCGTAATCTCTTGTTGATGACAGAAAAGACCAGAGACCAGACTTGGAGAGTTCAGGTTTAAAATCAATAACCTGAGCTCTCAGGGTTTTTATGTCAATCAGGTCATGAAGCAGTTAACACTGGCGTCCATGAGTTTTAAGGTTACATTTTTCTCTTTACCTGAGGGAACAATGTGAAGGAGCTGAACACAGGCTCGTAAAATGTCACCAAGTGATGTAATTGACAGCAGTAAAAGTGGTGACAGACAGTTGAACCTGATCTCCGAGGCCTTTGAGGCGACGTTTAAAACTGATTTTGAATGACGCGATAAGACAAGTCTAAGGAAAAACCCTTAAGGACAAAGACTGAAGGCCTGAAGGAGGAAAGTCTTTACTGTAAGGGTTAAATTACCTTCAACTGGAACCAGATCAAAGAAGATCAAAGACACACGAAGAATCCTGGACTCTTCTATCCAGATCCAGGTTCAGCTCTTTCTTTGTTTCTGTAGAACCTCAGGTCGTGACGTTCCGACGCCGGTCCAGCTGCCGACACAGACCAGCGCCAGCCGCCACGGTTGCATTATAGCCCTCCACAGCTGCCCCCGGGGCCTGAGAGCCAGAGGGGCCCCCTTTAAAGCCCCAGGTTCACTGTGTCAATTGGCTGGACATAATTTGATTAAGTACAGATTTGTGGAGGAATCTGCACCATTGAAGTCCGATATCGACTACGACAGACACTTAATCTCGTGGCCTCGTCGCGTCGAGGGGCCGCCGTCCGAACAAAGCTTCATGACCGCCGTTATTTTTGGTTGCACTTGAGGCCAAAAAACCTAATATTATACAATGAGGGGAAGCAGGGCCCCCCCATAATAGATTAATCTGCCCACGCTGAGTCTGTAGATGCTCAGATGCCCCCCCCCCCCCCCCCCCCACCATTCATATAGATTTAGGACAGAACTTTGTCAGTCCTCCTGTTTTCTTCATAACTGTCAGTGTGTACCTGGTCTAAGTCCAGACTGTCACCACCCAGGACCAGGACCAGGACCAGGACCTGGACCAGGACCAGGACCAGGACCAGGACCAGGACCAGGACCAGGACCTACACATACCATCAGGATGATGTTTAAAGGGATAGTTCAACATTTAGTCAAACTGGCCCATCACCATAATCCCTATAGTCTTAGCAGTAGGTTCGTTACCTTTAATTGTCGGTGCAAGCTATTTTTAGAACGGCGGAGCAGAGCCGTGAGCTGCTCAGAGCTACGCTACGGAGGCTCATGGGATTTCTTGGTTTCCCTCATCAAACTCATCAAATACACAATCCAACAACTCCACAACGCTCTGGTGGACAAGTTGTGACCTGCACATTCACCACGCTATGAGATAATAACACAACGTTACCACACAGAGTTGTTTTAGAGGGAAATTCATGTAAAACCTCTGATGCACGTTGCCTTCAGGGACAGTTGGTCATTTTTCATCAAGGATTGTGTATTTGATGAGTTTGATGAGGGAAACCAAGAAATCCCATGAGCCTCCGTAGCGTAGCTCTGAGCAGCTCACGGCTCTGCTCCGCCGTTCTAAAAACAGCTTGCACCGACAATTAAATGTAACGAACCTACTGCTGTGACTATAGGGGTCATGGTGATGGGACAATTTGACTAAATGTTGAACTATCCCTTTAAACACCAGGAGGTTTTCAGAGAATCTGCATAACAAACAGAGAAGAGAAGAAACAGAAACAGGTCAAACAAACACTGCAGGTCAAACACACAACTAAACAAAGAAACAACATATTTACAGTAAAAAAAAAAGTGAAGAAATAAGTCACAAAAGTATAAAGACACACATGAACATGACGGTGGAGACGTGTGTGTGTGTTAGTGGTTTAGGGTATTGATCAGTGTGTTAGACTGTGTTCATTAATATTCATATATGCAGCTGCAGGTTTCTGTACAAACAGACTCTGCTCCTTAAATCAAAGGTAAATATTGAACAGAGTTTGTGTTTAAACCTGAGTTTAAGCTCCAGGTCTGATCCGGCTGATCCAGGTCGGAGTCCTGGCGTTGTCGTGGACGACGCTGCTCAGACAAGAAGAGAAACATGTTAACACAAATGTTTAGTTTCAGTTTCCTCTGCTCTGACTGAGCTGCGTGTGCAACGTCCAGCGACGAGTCCCGACCTGTCGCAGCGACGCAGAGTAAACAACACGTGTCCACAGGAGGAGGAGGAGGAGCAGGAGGGGGGGGGGGGGCAGCGCTGAGGTCACAGTTTATATAGGAGACTTAGATTTATTTAATGTCTCATAAATCAGCTGTTTTTGCTGCTCACGGCCTCATTAATGACTTCAGGAGTGGATTTAGATCAGGATGGACCTGAACGCATCACCAGGAGCGTCCGGGGCAGATGATGCATTCAAGAACATCAGGTATCAGGCACTACACAGGTGTGTGTGTGTGTGTGTGTGTGTTTAAGATGAAGAGAAAAGACTAAAGGATGTTTGAGCAGCAGTTTTTATTCTAAGGAAGTGAAATCTAGACTTCAGGAGTTTGTCTGTTTGCAGGTGAGGTTTAGTAAAAAAGAAAGAAAAGTTTGGATTACTTTAGAAACAAATAAAATCTCTATGAGTGGAGGAGGAGGGGGAGGAGGAGGGAGAGGGGAGGGGGGGGCGCCAGTGTTGGTCCCCGTCTGAATCTGGGACGTCTGCAACCACGAGGCGGCCATGACACCTCCACCATTTCCTCAGCGGCTGAGCACGATGTCATGATGAAACAGGAAGGAGACAAAGTCAGTGTCGACACCAAACGCACACACACGCCAGCGTTATACGTGTGTGTGCTTTATGTGTAATATACGTTATATATAAACATGTTGAAGTTCATGTGTAACCTCACTGTAACTGAGCATCTACATTATTAAAACTCAGGGCTTCTGTGGGGCCTTTATTTTGAAAATCTAAATCTTAGGCCTTTAAAAGTCTTAAATTATTGACGTGTTGTGTTCAAGTCTCAAATAATTTTAGACAGGCTGTAATTTTCTAACTTCAGATGCTCCCGCGACACTTCATTGTGTTTTATTGAACGTATCTTCAACTACAAACGAGCTCAACGCGCAACTTCTATATTTTATCAACGAGTTTAAATAAAGGTTATGAAATGAAATGAAGTGAAATACATTGCAGCCAAATTACTTTGCAAGTCGTTTTGTGACGTTTCTTTTGTACGTTTTTTAATTTCTCATGATGTAGGGCGGCGTCGTGCAACACAACCCGGTACCCATGATGCACTGCTGCACGTTAGCACTGCTCACTTTGGCCCAGCACTTCTGCACAGAGGCATAAGCAAACTAAGCACCTGCCTGGGGGGTGACCGACTGGGGGGGGGGGGGGGGGGGTAACTTTTTTAAATTGTAGTGCGTAACTTCTGTCGACCCTTGGAGAAACTCTGCGTAATTACAAAAAACTCTAATTGTTGTTACTTTTCAAATTGTTGTTGCACTTTGTTGCTGTAAAACCAAACATTGTAAAGAGCAGATGATGTGTTTACTGTCAATGCATCGTCTGTTGGTTTATTTTCTTACTCTTAGTCGACCTTTAGGTGACATTCAGTATCTCAGCTCTATATCGATTTAAATACTAAATGTAAATGAACCGCCGGCTGCACTTTCAGCTGAATTTGGTGCCATTTCAGAATAAAAACCACAGATGGGTAAAAACCTGCCAGGATGTGATGATTCATAATGACAGACCAGAAGAATGACATGGTCGGATATAGAGGCACCAAAATAAAGACTGTGCTTAGGCCCCCCATGGAGTCTGGGGGCCGGTCCTGTTTCTGCACTTTATCTCTCAGAAACTCTTCTGTCAATGTTTTATTTCGTTAAAGTCGTTTTTGTTGTTTTCTGCATTATTCTGTCTTTTATAACACCATGTTGTTTTGACACTGAACTGTTTTTATGTTTCTGAGACTCTGGATGGAAATTAGCATCGCTGCTATAATCCTGCACATTTACATGTTTTTAAATGTTCATTAATGTGCACTGCCCCGCGCAAATAAACAAATAAAGTAAAGTTCAATTTAATCCATAATGGTTTTAAAGGAGTCATAACCTGTTTTTTTTTACGTATCCAGCCCCCCTTGGATCGCTTTGGATCAATTCGTAAAACTTATTAGAAAAAAAAAAAAAAAAATGTAATCAAACATTGAGCTTGTTCTGACCCTTTTTCCTACCGCGACTTTATCACGCGAGATTACGCGCGAGGTTTTGACTGGTCCGGATCTGGTCCGGATGTGCATTGCATGAGGCACGCGTTGATTCGCCGCAGGAAGGACAGAGCCGGGGATTTCAGGTAGCGGACGGGCCGGGTTGGGTGGTGAAAGAGGCAGTAGCCTCCGCCGGTGAGGTCACCGTCGGAGCAGAATCAAAGATCTCGTGCTTTAGGAAGGCACACCATTGTGTGCTATTCCTGTTCGGAGAAAGAGCCGAAGCGAAAAAACGGCGCCACTTTCAAAGTCCAGCTTTTCAGGCAAGTTTCAACTGAGGTCAAACACCAGTATGCATGTTTTAACAAGAGAAATTGCGATTAATGGGTGATGACTCCTTTAAACATCTTAACTTTGAGTTGGTGAAACCTGCAGAAACCAGATGAACTGTATTTATGGGATTTACACCTGTGGTTTCAGTGCAGGAGACGCACGCACGTCTCTATCGTCCATCGATGTGTTTCTGAAAGTTTGTTGTTGTCCTGCGGTTAAAAAAAAATCCCATCATGCATCTGTAGCATGTCACGGAAGATCAAACTGTGTGTGTGTGTGTGTGTGTGTGTGTGTGTGTGTGTTAACTGGTGCAGGAGGAAGTGAAGTCTCGCCATCACTTCCTCTGGCGTCTCTCTCTCTCTGTCACGACATCAGCAGAGGCTCCACCCCCTTCTCACGTTCCCATGGTAACCACCAGTAATCAGGTATTATTGAACTACAGCCACATCCAATAACTGATCAAACTGTCACAGAGACAGGAAGTCTAGGCTACAGGTGAAGCGGGAATCGAACAGGGTGCCGTGCTGCTGTCGCTGACCTCACCACTGACTCACAGTGCTGGAGCCCCAATGCATCATGGGAGTTGTAGTTGATGCTGCTCCTCACATCGTCACAACAGGTTTGTTTCTTTTCAACCTCCACGTGATGACGTCATGTTTACATGTTTACTCTACAGTGTAAACATGTAAACAACGCTAAAGGCCTGTGCACAGTGTGTAGTTGCTTCGTGCAGCGACACCAGAACAGACCGTCACGCTTCCTACTGTCTGTCTGTGGAAGGATCTTCTTTCAAAGTACACGTCAGAGCCTGTACTTCATTACTTTGACTTGAGGAAAGGAGTTGAATCAGTACTTCTACTTCCTACTCTGAGTACTTGTTTTATCCACAGGTGATTTGGACGGAGCAGGAAGAGAAGTGAACAAGCTTAACCCTCCTGTTTCCTTCTGTTCCCTTCCTTCTTTCCTTCCTTCCTTCCATTCGTCCTGAATTCTTCTTCCTTCATCTTTTGACTCAATCTGTTCCTTCCCTCCGTCTTTCTTTCCTTCCTTTTTCCCTTCCTTCTTTCCACAATCCTTTTTCCCTCCCTCCCTTTCTTCCTTCCTTCCTTACTTCTTCCTTCTTTTTTGACCCAATCTGTTCCCTCGCTCCATCTATCTTTCCTTCCTTTTTCCCTTCCTTCCTTCCTTCTTTCCTTTCATCCTTCCTTCCTTGACCCAATTTGTTCCCTTCCTCCATCCTTCCTTTTTTCCACAATCTTTTATCCCCATCCTTCCTTCCTTCCTCTTTCGATCCAATTGACCCTCCATCTTTCTTTCCTTCATTTTCCCCTCCTTCTTTCCTCATTTCTTCCATCCTTCTTCCTTTCTTGAACAAATCTGTTCCCTCCCTCCATCTTTCTGTCCTTCCTTTTTTCCACAATCCCTTTTCCCTCCCTCCCTTCCTTCTGTTTTGACCCAATCTGTTCCCTCGCTCCATCTATCTTTCCTTCCTTTTCCCCTTCCTTCCCTCCTTCCTTCCTTTCCTTTCGTCCTTCCTTCCTTGACCCAATTTGTTCCCTTCCTCTATCCTTCCTTTCTTTCTTCCTTTTACCACAATCTTTTGTCCCCATCCTTCCTTCCTTCCTTCCTTCCTTCCTTCCTTCCTTCCTCTTTCGATCCAATTGACCCTCCATCTTTCTTTCCTTCATTTTCCCTTCCTTCTTTCCTCATTTCCTCCATCCTTCTTCCTTTCTTGAACAAATCTGTTCCCTCCCTCCATCTTTCTGTCCTTCCTTTTTTTTTCCCACAATCCCTTTTCCCTCCCTCCCTTCCTTCTGTTTTGACCCAATCTGTTCCTTCCTCCCATTTATCTTTCCTTCCTTCTTTCCTCCAATCCTTCCTTCCTTCCCTCCTTCACCCAGGTGAACAACAGGAGGTTTAATCGAAAGCACAGTTGAGAAAGAGAGAGAGAGGAAACGGGACGGGGGGGGGGTAATTACGCGGGAAAGGGCCGCTCGATGCGGGATTCAAACAGTGAGGACTGAGGCCTGAACACTGAGCTGCACACCAGAACCTCAAGATGTACTTTTATTTTCTAATATTTTTCATTAGCGTTATTATTGTTATCATTTCTGGCGGGGCCGGGAGCGGAGCTGGTCCTGATCAGCAGTGATTGGTCGCAGCAGCTCGGCGGCGGTGGAGGAGTCTCTGTTTTTAAAGGCGTCTGCAGCAGCTTTACGAGCGCGTGGCCCCGGGCGGCGCATTTACTGCAGGAATTCTGTTTGAATGAACAAGCTGAGGCAGCGAGGGGCTCAGCTGCAGCTCCTCCTCCTCCTCCTCCTCCTCCTCCTCCTCCACTCTCACCTGCTCACTCTGTTTCCTGGAAAAGCCGCCGCCGCCGCCGCCGTGCCGCTGAGCAAGGCACCGCCAGGCCCCAGCTTTATGACTCAGAACCACTTCTAGAAGTAGGGAGACAACAACACAACACAACACAACACCACTACCTCTGGAGTCCAGTCCATAGACAACAACATCTGGGCAGGTTCCAGCTGTTGTCCTCCTCCTGGTTTGTGTGTTTGTGTGTGAACCAGAACCAGAACCAGATGTGGAACCACAACTGGTCCAGATCAGGCTGGGGAACTGGGTCTACATGTACCGGAGCAGAAAGAAAGGAGCAACAAGTGATGAAAATCCTGGAGCGGATCGGAGAAAAAAAGGAGGATGATGAAGACGAAGATGAAGGTCACACAACTGAGTTTTCATTAAAGGGATAGTTCCGCTTTTTTGAAGTGGGGTTGCATGAGGTACAAACGGCCATTAAAGGGACAACCAGGAGTTTCAGAAAGTGTTTTCACTACGTTTCCCATGAGCCTCTGCACGAAAGTGAAAACATTTGCCAAGAAGATTCTCATTCATCAAGAATGAAAGTCGGAGGTTTGAAGACGATCAGATACCGTCGTGGTTGCAACCATAAGTGGTAATTCGGTGGCGTTATTGCCCTGGAAACTGAAAGTAGGAAATGCTGATCAATGTTGCTCCTTGTCGTTATCACTACAACCACTAGGTGTCGCCCTAGCAGCAAAGCACTGTTGTGTGTTCAACAACAACAACAACAACAACAACAATGGTCAACAACTGATAAATCATCATCGTCATATTTGCTCTGACGCGATTCCCAGTCAACATTTATTAAAGTCACATTGCAGAGTTTTTCGGCCTTAAAATAATGTTTCCAGACTCATTGCAACAGTAGAAAGATGGCTAACAGGATGAACGGTGCGGCCGCTGCAGCCGGAGCCGGGTCGCGTCGGCTGAAACTGTGCTATGTAACTTCCCTGCACGGGTCGGATCACCCCGCCATTAGCAGGTTGACCCGTCTGGCGTTCCCACTGCAAGCCGATCGGAGCCGAGGTGATTGAAGCTGATTTTAACCCTTGTCGACCCGCTTTCCCACCGCCGCCAAAAGCCGATTGTTAGCGCGTTTAAACAGGTTTTTTGACCAGGGAGAAAGGGATATTTCTGTCTTCTTCTCTGGTCCTGGTGTTGATGTGTGGCAGCGTTACGGCGCCACACGTGGGCCTGGAGGACGTACTGCAGCGTTACGGCGCCACACACAGGCCTGGTGGACGTACTGCAGCGTTACGGCGCCACACACAGGCCTGGTGGACGTACTGCAGCGTCACGGCGCCACACACGGGCCTGGTGGACGTACTGCAGCGTTACGGCGCCACACGCGGGCCTGGAGGACGTACTGCAGTGTTACGGCGCCACACGCGGGCCTGGAGGACGTACTGCAGCGTTACGGCGCCACACGTGGGCCTGGTGGACGTACTGCAGTGTTTACAACCGTTTTGTGTGTGGACACAGATATTCCTGGAAATGATGACGTGTTTACGGGGAACTGTTTTTGAAATGAACAACAACAACAAAAGAAGAAGAAGAAGAATGTTTGCGGCGAGGCTGTGTTTCCGTGTGGACGAGGACTCAGACACAACCGGCTCACCCAGCGGCCTGGGGGCGGTTTGGCCTCTAATCCAGTGGGTTTTAAGGGGTTAAAGGTTTAAAACAACGTTTAGTTAATCATAACAGACTTAGTGTTGTCAGTGTTGTTGGTCTGACGGTGGAGCAGAGTGTGTTTCACTCCGCAGCGCCAGAGACGATGATGTCGCCGCTGTTTCACAGTAAAAACCGTTCAGATTTGGACTTTTAATAATATATGGTTAAACAACAACAACAACACAACAACAGCACAAAGACTTAACCAGTTCCTTAGCCCACTGCTGAACACACACAATCACACACACAGCTTGACATGACCCATTTCCCCCCCCGCCCACGCCCCCCCCTCAGGCTTTACCTGCCTTTGTGCTGGTGAATTAGCGTGAAAAGAGAAGTGGTGCGAGGACTTGACGACCTGCAGCTCCACTCATAACAATAGGAGGAGTTTGGTCCAAACCCTCGCCCTGAGGGAGGGGAGGGGGGGGGGGGGGCTGCAGGTTGGGGAGGGGCAGGTGGTGGGTGGGGCAGGGGGGCTGGGGGGGTTGGGTGGGAGCAGCAGGGTTACTGCCTGTTCTCAGGTGGCTCCAGATGTTGCTGGGTTTGGACCACCTGAAGCTCCCGCAGGTAGAACCAGTTCAAAGCTGCTTCCAGACTGACACCTGGTGGCGGCAGCCGGGAACTGCAGCCTCAACACATGAGCCACCAGACTGACTGACTGAGGATGTTGTTGCTAGGCGACATCTAGTGGTCGTACTGTTTGTGACAGAGGGAAAAACGCCGTGACTGAGTGATGACGTTACGCCGTTGGCCGACCGGCCGAGTCTCGGAGGTTTGTTTCTTTGACTTTAGGATTTTTTTTAATTTTTTTTTTTGACATTTTTTTTGTTCAGGTTGTGCAACAAGGCGACACCTAGTGGCCGTGGTGATTATGACAGGTACAAAAAAAGAGGGAAAAGTACAGAGACGATGGGCGTAGCATCAAGAGACAAAGACCACGCTGTTGATAGAGTCGAGGAGGCGCTCGTTCTTATTCCGATCCCAATCGACATCTTTTCCTCAAACCCAACCGATGCAGCCCGTAACTGGCGGCAGGTGCACCGCGCTTCACCTCTCCAATACTTCCATGAGTTCACTGTCATGTAGTTTACTATGGAGACCGTAACTAACGAACTAACGATCTCAACGTCTTCTTCTCTTTTGGAGGTTGGAGGCTTCTTCTTCAGGTCCACGCCTGCTCCCGTTGGTCAACGTTCAACATCCTCCTGGAGATTCATCAGCTTCCATCACGGAGTCAAAACCAAACCGTGGAGAAACAGCTCTGTTTTCCCATGAGGCTTAGAGGCAGAACAGAGATGGTTCTAGAGCACGTGTCAAACTCAAGGCCTGATCCGGTCGCAGTACAAAGTTTCATATCACCACTGTTAATGGCCCAGCACTACAAAACGCACACTACTCACACTACACATCCCATAATACACAGCAACAGCTACCACACTGTCATCACCAAGCCATAGAAACACAGAAGTCGTCTCATGGATGCACACGTCCACTCCGCTCAGGAACTCAAACCTCAAACATAGTAAATGAACTTCCAGCCGAGAACAGATAACGATGAGAATCTGTCTGGACAAAGAGAAAAAACAGGCCAAATATAGACTTTTTGTTCTGTTTTTGTTTGTAAAAAAAACCCTTTTCTGAAACAACAACACAGTTTTCTACACCTTGTTCATATCTGATATTCTCAAAAACAAAGTTATTTTAATTTTCATTCATTATATTCTTATTTAATGTGAAAACTGGCCGTTTAGATTCATATTTGTAATTAAATCAATGTCAGTTTGAGTCGACACTGTTTGGCCTCTGACATGTTGGGCCCTTGTGTGATTGAATCTGACCTTTGTTCTACATCTTTCCAAGAATATTTCTTGTCAAAACTAAACTCTTTCCACTTAAAATCAGACTCATCACCTAAAAATGAACTTGTTTTCAAACAAATTTTCACTTGAAAGCAGTAGAAAAATCTGATAGTGGAGCAAGTTTTTCTTTCTTATTACAAACACAGGCAGGTTTTTCTACTGATTTCCAGTGAAAACGTGTTTGAAACAAGAGAAAATGATCTAAAAACAAGTTCATTTTTAGGTGATGAGTCTGATTTTAAGTGGAAAGAGTTTAGTTTTGACCAGAAATGAGACAAATATTCTTGGACAGATGTAGAGTTTTTACAGTGTAGAGTCACTTTGTTGCTTGTTGTGTGGAGGACGTGAGGGACGGCAGCTGAGCAGGGACAAAAACCACATCTGATAAACACCTGGATGAGACGTTAACCGGCATGTGTTCCTCCTTCCCACCCCGGTAACTCTGAGATGTTCCTGCAGGAACCCGGCGGCCTCAGCTGGAGCCGGAGACAACAGGCCTTTATCTCCCGGCGGCTGAAAGGCCCAGTGAGTGAATGGGAACGATGGGAACGATGATGGGAACGATAATGCGCCTCTTCTCCGCACAATTACTGATGGACTGTGGAGCCGTTGTGGAGCCCAGCGCTGCCGCGGCTACTCATGCATGTGAGCGTGCGGCCGTCGGGGAGGTCCACGCCGGCTTTCCCAGCGAGGCGGACGGACGGTGTGTTCAGGTCACGTGGGGGAAGAAGAAGCAGGACGACAACAACAACAACACAACAACGACAACAACAACAACGGGACCACACTCACACTCATCTGTGAGAGGGACACACTGTTGGACTGTGTGTCCACCCACACAGTGAGACTATGGACGGAGTCAGAGCCAATGAGCTGCTTCCCTTTGTCACCGAGGGAAACCAGGCAAACACCACTGATGATGTCACAAAGTCTTTTTAGTTGATTCTTATTTAGTTATTTATTATTATTTACTTATTTAGAGTAATAAGGATGAAGCAGTTTGACAAAGACTTCCTTCTAACTCTCTACACATGTATTTAAATCAATCTAAATATATTTAAAATGCACTTAAAACATAAAAATTTTTAAGTGAAATTTCACACTTTTCAAAATAAAAGACAACCTCAGAGTTTTCAAAATAAAACGCGCGTAATAAGAATCTCGTGTATTAGATTTTCTTTTGCATAATTAGCACCTTTCATTAGTTCTTGTTGGGTTTTGAGTTTTAAATCAATATTTAAATCATATTTTCTCCTACTTTTCATTTATTCTACAAATTCCAGCTGTGATATTGTTATTATTAGTATCAGTATAAATACTATTAATATTAGAATATAAGGTACCATGGTACTATAGTATTAATGTGGTAGCAGCAGTAGTACTATAGTATTAATGTATTACAGTACTTCTACACACAGTATCATGTTGTTGAACCAGTGACATTAATATTTAAACTTGAACTGAGCCGATGATGTCGTGTGTCTGGAGGTCACGGGGTCAAATGGAGGCTCTGACCTCGTTATGATACGGCTGCAGTGAGCATGCTCAGTGTGGCACATGCACACACACACACACACACACACACACACACACACACACACACACACACACACACACACACACACACACACACACACACAGTCAGACAGATGTCCCCGGCTGCAGCTCTCAGCCCATTAGTCGTGTTTAATTATTGATCTCTATGGAGTCCTGCAGCAGGCAGATGGACACACACACACACACACACACACACACACAGAGTTATGATGATGTCATCGGTCAGTGTGTGTAGTGCTCTTCTCTCTCAGTGATAACTGCATTAAGATGATTCATGTCCTGAACACACACACACTGATTAAACTCTGTTGTTGTTGTTGTTGTTGTTTGTGCTTCAACATCAAAAACTCACTTTGTGTTTGTGTTTGTGCGTCTGTTTTAACTTCCTGTACGAACAGAACTGTCAATCACAGCAGCATCCAATCCTGTGGTTGGATGTTTTGGAAGTGGGCGGGGCTTCGTTTCAGATACAAGCAATTAATAATAACAACAGCTGCATTAGCTGACGGTCGTTCATTTAGCTTTTATAATAATAATAAATACAAACATGTATTAAACTGTGGAGGCTGTTGATGACACCACACTTTTAGTCTGTTCAGTGTTTCACGCAGGAGAATACGTTTTCTTTTGTTTCATTTTAAATATAATTGATATTTATTTACTTTATCTACTATTTTCCATCAACATGTGTGTGTGTGTGTGTGTGTGTGTGTGTGTGTGTGTGTGCGCGTGTGTCTCAGCAGTCATGTTCAGGTCTCTGCCTCCCTCTGCTGGCCACACACAGGCTGACAGGAGGAGACACACACACACATACATACACATTACAGTAAACGATGGTATAATATTATAATAAATTGAAACCAACTCACCTTTGACCTGATCAGGTTATTTTTCAAAAATGAATTTCAGCTGAAACCTGAAACACAAAAACAAACAACAAACAAGTTGAGATGAAAACAGATGAAAGAAGAACTGATGAACTCTTCACACTGAAGGAGGACAAGTTGTATTTGATTTACAGTGATTTAATTTAATTCAGTGGTAGAAGTACATGCAGTAGCAGCAGTAGTAGTACAGGAGTAGTGGAGCAGGACAGTAGTACTCAGAGTGTGTGTGTGTGTGTGTGTGCTGCCCTCTGCTGGTCACTGTCAGAACAACACAGTCAAACAGCAGCGTGTGACAGAGCTCGTCCTATAATCTGTGTTCATATGTTAAGAAATAAATTATATTTAGGACTGAGATCAAGTGTAACAAAGAAAGGAATTTTTTTGGACTGCGTTTGATTCTTAGACTTGTTTTTTCCTTTTGCTTATTTTCATTTCTTCTTCTCCTTCTTCCAAGCTTCGTTTGGTGTTTTGTTGCTTCATTAATGCTCAGACCCATTTGGATTGTTTGGTTAAGGATCATTTGTTGTTAAGTATGTTAAGTATGTATGTGAATATATATATATTCAGATTGAAAATTACTCTATTTATATTTACAACAACATACAGCAACCTGTTCATAAAATATTGATTACCACAGTTTCATGTGTGAAAATCAGATTTTGATGTTTGTGTTAAAGCTCCATACGGTATAAAGGTAGATGTTTGCGTTAAAGCTCCATACAGTATAAAGGTAGATGTCCATGTGTAGTGTGATTATAAAGCAGCTCTAGGTTCTATATTAATACTGTGAAAGTATCAAAGCCTCAGTCCACAGAGAAATGCACACAGCCTGGATTCAGAAACTGAGCCTTAAAACCAGCCGTCAGTACTTCCTGTCATTTTGTGATGTCACAACAAAGCCCCGCCCCCTCACCACCACCTGGATCCACCATCCAACAGCAACTTGCAGGATTTGGTTTCTCTGAGTGTTTTATTCTGAAATCTGCTCTATTTTTATTATTGGATAGTCAGCCAATGAGAAGAGAAGCTTACATGTCTCTGGGTGAATATCAGACAGCATGTTGTGACATCATCATCATCATCATAATCATCATCATCATCATCATCAAGCCTCGACCTGAACCAGACTCTCACCAATTCTCACCCCGGCTCAGAGGATCTCACTCCCATTATCAGCTCTGATTTAAGGTGGAAATGATGCACCAGAGAGCAGCTGTAGCGCCGGGACCTGGACACACACACGCACGCACACACACACACACGCACACAAACACACACACACACACACAGAGGGTGTAAAGGTCACAGATGAAGTTTAAATTGTCAATGAATTAAAAATTCAGTGGGTTAAAAATATTTGATTAGTTAATGAATCAGATTTTCAATAAAATACAAAACAAACAAACAAACAATGAAACACAAAGAACCTTTCAGGATGAGAGAGAGTAACAGTTTAGATCCCCAACGTGTGGCTACTTGATCCAAACGACGCCTGTTAAGAAGTTTGGCCCGTGTCCTGAGGTGATCGGCCGGCCAACCTCCGTCGTCATCCCGGTGGAGAAAACGAGCTTTGGAACTTATCCGCAGGTTTTTAGAGGTTTACAGCCGGCTGGTTAAATTCTTTTTAGGAGATTAACGTTGGTCTCATTGATGAAATCTAACAATTGTGGCGGTCGCATTAGGTTTCTTTATTTTATGAAAACTGAAGCTTTATGTGTGTATTGGATAAAATCAATGTGAATGACCCGGTGACACTGCATGTCGCTTTGGGCGACGCATTTTGGGCACTTTATTGTGACTGGTCTCTCACTTTGTTGTGACTGGTCCTTTGCTTTATCGTGACTGGTCCCTCACTTTGTTGTGACTGGTCCCTCGCTTTATTGTGACTGGTCCCTCGCTTTATTGTGACTGGTCCTTCGCTTTATTGTGACCAGTCCCTCGCTTTGTTGTGACTGGTCCCTCGCTTTATTGTGACTGGTCCCTCGCTTTATTGTGACTGGTCCCTCGCTTTATTGTGACCAGTCCCTCGCTTTATTGTGACCGGTCCCTCACTTTATTGTGACCGGTCCCTCGCTTTATTGTGACTGGTCCCTCGCTTTATTGTGACCGGTCCCTCACTTTATTGTGACCGGTCCCTCGCTTTATTGTGACCGGTCCCTCACTTTATTGTGACTGGTCCCTCGCTTTATTGTGACTGGTCCTTCGCTTTATTGTGACTGGTCCTTCGCTTTATTGTGACTGGTCCCTCGCTTTATTGTGACTGGTCCCTCGCTTTATTGTGACTGGTCCTTCGCTTTATTGTGACTGGTCCCTCACTTTATTGTGACTGGTCCTTCGCTTTATTGTGACTGGTCCCTCACTTTATTGACTGGTCCTTCGCTTTATTGTGACTGGTCCTTCGCTTTATTGTGACTTTATTGTGACTGTGACTGGTCCTTTGCTTTATTGTGACTGGTCCCTCGCTTTATTGTGACTGATCCTTTGCTTTATCGTGACTGGTCCTTCGCTTTATTGTGACTGGTCCCTCGCTTTATTGTGACCGGTCCCTCGCTTTATTGTGACCGGTCCCTCGCTTTATTGTGACCGGTCCCTCGCTTTATTGTGACCGGTCCCTCGCTTTATTGTGACTGGTCCCTCGCTTTATTGTGACTGGTCCTTCGCTTTATTGACTGGTCCCTCACTTTATTGTGACTGGTCCCTCGCTTTATTGTGACTGGTCCCTTGCTTTATTGTGACTGGTCCTTCGCTTTATTGTGACTGGTCCCTTGCTTTATTGTGACTGGTCCCTCGCTTTATTGTGACCGGTCCCTCGCTTTATTGTGACTGGTCCCTCGCTTTATTGTGACTGGTCCCTCACTTTATTGTGACTGGTCCCTCGCTTTATTGTGACTGGTCCCTCGCTTTATTGTGACTGGTCCTTCGCTTTATTGTGACTGGTCCTTCGCTTTATTGTGACCGGTCCCTCGCTTTATTGTGACTGGTCCCTTGCTTTATTGTGACTGGTCCCTCACTTTATTGTGACTGATCCTTCGCTTTATTGTGACTGGTCCCTCACTTTATTGTGACTGATCCTTCGCTTTATTGTGACTGGTCCCTCACTTTATTGTGACTGATCCTTCGCTTTATTGTGACTGGTCCCTCGCTTTATTGTGACTGATCCTTTGCTTTATCGTGACTGGTCCTTCGCTTTATTGTGACTGGTCCCTCGCTTTATTGTGACTGGTCCCTCGCTTTATTGTGACCGGTCCCTCGCTTTATTGTGACTGGTCCCTCGCTTTATTGTGACTGGTCCCTTGCTTTATTGTGACTGGTCCCTCGCTTTATTGTGACTGGTCCCTCACTTTATTGTGACTGGTCCCTCGCTTTATTGTGACTGGTCCCTCGCTTTATTGTGACTGGTCCCTCACTTTATTGTGACTGGTCCTTCGCTTTATTGTGACTGGTCCCTCGCTTTATTGTGACTGGTCCCTCACTTTATTTTGACTGGTCCTTCACTTTATTGTGACTGGTCCCTCACTTAATTGACTGGTCCTTCGCTTTATTGTGACTGGTCCCTCACTTTATTGTGACTGGTCCTTCGCTTTATTGTGACTGGTCCCTCACTTTATTGTGACTGGTCCCTCACTTTATTGTGACTGGTTGCTTTATTGACTGGTCCCTTGCTTTATTGTGACTGGTCCCTCGCTTTATTGTGATTGGTCCCTTGCTTTATTGTGACTGGTCTCTCGCTTTATTGTGACTGGTCCCTCACTTTATTGTGACTGGTCCCTCGCTTTATTGTGACTGGTCCCTTGCTTTATTGTGACTGGTCCCTCGCTTTATTGTGATTGGTCCCTTGCTTTATTGTGACTGGTCCCTCGCTTTATTGTGATTGGTCCCTTGCTTTATTGTGACTGGTCCCTCGCTTTATTGTGACTGGTCCCTTGCTTTATTGTGACTGGTCCCTCGCTTTATTGTGACTGGTCCCTCACTTTATTGTGACTGGTCCCTCGCTTTATTGTGACTGGTCCCTCGCTTTATTGTGACTGGTCCCTCGCTTTATTGACTGGTCCCTCACTTTATTGTGACTGGTCCCTCGCTTTATTGACTGGTCCCTCACTTTATTGTGACTGGTCCCTCACTTTATTGTGACTGGTCCCTCGCTTTATTGTGACTGGTCCCTCACTTTATTGTGACCGGTCCCTCGCTTTATTGACTGGTCCCTCACTTTATTGTGACTGGTCCTTCGCTTTATTGTGACTGGTCCCTCACTTTATTGTGACTGGTCCCTCACTTTATTGTGACTGGTCCTTCGCTTTATTGTGACTGGTCCCTCGCTTTATTGTGACTGGTCCCTCGCTTTATTGACTGGTCCCTCACTTTATTGTGACTGGTCCCTCACTTTATTGTGACTGGTCCCTCGCTTTATTGTGACTGGTCCCTCACTTTATTGTGACTGGTCCTTTGCTTTATTGACTGGTCCTTTGCTTTATTGTGACTGGTCCCTCGCTTTATTGTGACTGGTCCCTTGTTTTATTGTGACTGGTCCCTCACTTTATCGTGACTGGTCCCTCACTTTATTGACTAGTCCCTCGCTTTATTGTGACTGGTCCCTCGCTTTATTGTGACTGGTCCCTTGTTTTATTGTGACTGGTCCCTCACTTTATTGTGACCGGTCCTTCGCTTTATTGTGACCGGTCCCTCGCTTTATTGTGACTGGTCCCTTGCTTTATTGTGACTGGTCCCTCGCTTTATTGTGACTGGTCCCTCACTTTATTGTGACTGGTCCCTCGCTTTATTGTGACTGGTCCCTTGCTTTATTATGACCGGTCCCTTGCTTTATTGACTGGTCCCTCACTTTATTGTGACCGGTCCTTCGCTTTATTGTGACCGGTCCTTCGCTTTATTGACTGGTCCCTCACTTTATTGTGACCGGTCCCTCACTTTATTGTGACTGGTCCTTCGCTTTATTGACTGGTCCCTCACTTTATTGTGACTGGTCCCTCACTTTATTGTGACTGGTCCTTCGCGTTATTGTGACTGGTCCCTCACTTTATTGTGACTGGTCCTTTGCTTTATTGACTGGTCCCTCACTTTATTATGACTGGTCCCTCACTTTATTGTGACTGGTCCTTCGCTTTATTGTGACCGGTCCCTCGCTTTATTGTGACTGGTCCTTTGCTTTATTGACTGGTCCCTCACTTTATTGTGACTGGTCCCTCACTTTATTGTGACTGGTCCCTCGCTTTATTGTGACCGGTCCCTCGCTTTATTGTGACTGGTCCTTTGCTTTATTGACTGGTCCTTTGCTTTATTGTGACTGGTCCCTCGCTTTATTGTGACTGGTCCCTTGTTTTATTGTGACTGGTCCCTCACTTTATCGTGACTGGTCCCTCACTTTATTGACTAGTCCCTCGCTTTATCGTGACCAGTCCTTCGCTTTATTGTGACTAGTCCCTTGCGTTATTGTGACTGGTCCTTTGCTTTATTGTGACTGGTCCCTCGCTTTATTGTGACTGGTCCCTTGCTTTATTCTGACTGGTCCCTTGCTTTATTGTGACTGGTCCCTTGCTTTATTGTGACTGGTCCCTCACTTAATTGTGACTGGTCCCTCACTTTATTGTGACTGGTCCCTTGCTTTATTGTGACTGGTCCCTCGCGTTATTGTTACTGGTCCCTCACTTTATTGTGACTGGTCCCTTGCTTTATTGTGACTGGTCCCTCACTTTATTGTGACTGGTCCCTCACTTAATTGTGACTGGTCCTTTGCTTTATTGTGACTGGTCCCTTGTTTTAATGTGACTGGTCCCTCGCTTTATTGTGACTGGTCCCTCACTTTATTGTGACTGGTCCCTCACTTTATTGTGACTGGTCCCTCACTTTATTGTGACTGGTCCTTTGCTTTATTGTGACTGGTCCCTCACTTTATTGTGACTGGTCCCTCGCTTTATTGTGACTGGTCCCTCACTTTATTGTGACTGGTCCCTCACTTTATTGTGACTGGTCCCTCACTTAATTGTGACTGGTCCTTTGCTTTATTGTGACTGGTCCTTTGCTTTATTGTGACTGGTCCCTCGCTTTATTGTGACTGGTCCCTCACTTTATTGTGACTGGTCCCTCGCTTTATTGTGACTGGTCCCTCACTTTATTGTGACTGGTCCTTCGCTTTATTGTGACTGGTCCTTTGCTTTATTGTGACTGGTCCCTCGCGTTATTGTGACTGGTCCTTTGCTTTATTGTGACTGGTCCCTCACTTTATTGTGACTGGTCCCTCACATTATTGTGACTGGTCCCTCACTTTATCGTGACCGGTCCCTCGCTTTGTCGTGACCGGTACCTCGCTTTATCGTGTCCCCGGACTGGTTTCTCTCTTTATCGTGTCCCCACAAACACTTCCTGTTGTGTTGACAAACTGAGTTGTAGTTAGTTTGTGTCTTTGTTCATCACAGTCTTTGTGTATTTTTCTGAATTGAGCCTGCAGGGCCACCGTAGCTTTAAACTGAGATTATCTATCATAAACATGCAGAATTGACAAACAAGACTAAAACCTGTTGTTTTACCCTGACTGCAGGATGTAAACTTCTTCTTCTCCTGTACTTCCTGTTGTGTCCTCCAGGTGTCTCACTCTGTCTTCCTCTCTGGGTTTAAACTACACTGTTTCCATTCACTCTAGTTTTACACTGTAGGTTTGGTATTCCTGCTGTTTACCATACACCCCCCACCCCCAACACGACCCCCCCCCAAATCTGCTGTCGTCTGTCTGTCCCCTCCCACCAACCCACCCAAACACCCCCCAACCCACCGGCCCACGCGGACCGACATCAAACACTCCTTTGATACGAGATGGCCTTTATGTGTGTGTGTGTGTGTGAGGAAGGGGGTTTTTATGGTGGGGGGTGGGGTTTGTGGTGGGGGGTGGGTGTTTCCATACCATAGTAGTAAAGAGCTTTTCCTTTTCTTTTCTTTTTTTTCTCTCCCTGTGTGATTTACTGTGGAGGTGGATCCAGGTTAGAGAAGGTTTTTATAGATTTTAAGAACAGGTCACATGACTCGACGGTAAAACAAACATCAAACCAGAGAAACTACAGACGTTGAAATAAAATAAAAGTTAATTAATAATCGTTATCTCTGTGGATCATAGATTATTAAGATGAATAACAGTATTTGAACCGTTATGTGAGATAAAGTTGGACGGCGAATCGGAGCGAAACCGGCGCTCACTGTTGTGTTGGAAACACTGAGAATTTTCAGAATAAAAGTCCTGCTCGTGTGTAAATGTGATGCAGATGGAGGGAAAAGTGCCGGGAGACACAAAAACACACACAAACACACACACACACATCCATGAGTGTGTGTGTGTTCAAAGAGTATGTGTGTGTTCAGTGTGTGTGTGTCCGGCTGACCTTTCCACTCATGAATTTTCAGCCACATGTTTAAGTTTTTAAATAATTTAAAACCCCTGATGCTGCTTCGTCTGTTTAGTGTGTGTTTATGTGTGTGCATGTGTGTGTGTTTGTGTGTGTGTGTGTGTGTTGTGAGAGCGGTTGCACGTCTGTAAATGTAAATGCTGCATGTGAATGTGAAGCTGCAGACAAAGACAGAGCAGCTTTTGTTCTTCCATGACAGAAAAGGCCTCTGCAGCTCCTGAAATGGCGGCAGCAGCAGGAGCGAGGAGGCTGAGGAGGAGGAGGAGGAGGAGGAGGAGGAGGAGGAAGGAGAGCTGCAACACCCGGAGCGGATTCCAGGGCCAGACTGGATCTGGATCCTGGACTCTGATCTGGGTTTCATGTTGTTTCACGTCGTGTTTTGACTGTTTGTTGCGCGGTAAATGACACAGACACAGAGAAGCCGCGCCCACATTTTTTTATATCATATCAATGCGCTGATGTGATCTTTAAAGGAATAGGTCAAAGGAAAACACACCGACATGACTGAAGCTGTAAAGTTCACTGATCAGGAAGATGCAAATTAAGTGTGATCATCTTTTAGTTTAACCTTTGTGAAAATGAATCTGTTTCCCAGGTGGTTGTTACTCAGACTGTTTCCTATTGGCCGGAGCTACGATTAAATAAACTATGGTAAACCATAATAAACTAGGCCGTCTGTGAAACTAAGCTAAAATAAACTAAGGTAGTGTGGCAAGGTGAAGAGGGACCCAGGCGGGCTTCGAACCCCAGACTCCCGGGTCGGAGTCATGCGCGCTAACCAGTCGGCCAAAGGGACATCCCCTTGGCCAAGTAGCCAGGGCCCATGATCAACTGAAGGCATAGTGACAGGAACCTCAACTGTCACAGTAGGTCTAAACTAAACCTTAATACCATAAGATTGTACCTTAGACTAATTAATTATCTGGGCTTAGTTCAGATAAACTAAGAAAAAATAACTAAGCTACAACACAAAAAGCTAGGCTAAAGCAAGCTAAGCTAAGATATGATAACTATATATATCTGGGTTTAACTAAGCTAAGCTAAACTAAGCCTAAATGAGCAAGTTGAGCTAAGTTAAGATAAATTAAGCTTAAATAAACAAAATTGAGCTAAACTAAGTAGAGACTATCTATCTAGGTTTAACTAAGCTTAACTAAGATAAAATAGGCTAACTAGGCTAACTAAGGTAGCTGGGCTGACTAAACTACAAAATACAACTAGGCTAAACTAAGCTAAGACAAATGAAGCTTAACTAAAATAACATGAGCTAAGATGTGACAACTTGATCTATCTATCCATCTGGGTTTAACTAAGATTAACTAAACTAAGCTAAGGCAAATAAAGCTAAAGAAGCTAAGATGTGATAACTTGACATCTATGGTTTAAGCCTATACAACCAAGTTGAGCTAAGTTAGGATAAACTAAGCTAAAATAAACACAATTGAGCTACACTAAACAAAGACGACCTAAAGCAAGACGTAAATAAACCCAGCGAACCTAAAATAAACTAAACTGAGATTAAACAAACCTAGTCAAATAAACACATTTAAGGCAACTTAAACTTATCTAAATTATTCCAAGCTAAAATTGACCAAATAATCAAACAAAGCCAAGCTAATATAGACTGAACTAAGCCAATATAAGAGAGTGCTGGTTTTGGCTTTATATATTACATTTCTTGTTCATATATTGCTTTTGGTTCCTCAGGTGGTTTCCTGCTGACGGCGCTGAGCTGCGTGTCGGGGCCTTCTAGTTTAATTTGAGGAAACGAAAGCGGCTCATAACGAACCTGCAACTGCAAGAAAGTCACACTTCAGATCCTCCTCTGGGTTTGGCCACAGTTTCATCTCATCTGTGTCTTAAAAAACCGTGATTATCAACAGTAGCTGCTGTAGTAGCTTTAACAGCAAAGACTTCCTCTCTGCTGCTGCATGATATCGTTGTGTTAATCTCCAGTCTGGGGGAGTTTCCCTGAGTCCACATCAGTGACAGAGGAAACAAAACAGTGAGAGGAAGAAGGCGACATTAAAAATACAAGTTCTCAGAGTGAGATGAGGAGGAGGAGGAGGAGGAGGAAGAGGAGGAGGAGGAGGAAGTCTTTACAGCAGCGTAGTGAGAGGTGTGTTCAGGGTTTTGAAGTTTCCAGGAGCTGAATCAGCCCAACGAACGAACGAACGAGGCTTCAACAAACATGAAGAGACATGATGATCCATCTATCACTGTCAGGTTTTCCTCACTCACAGAAACACACACTCATAAACACACACACACAGAGAGACACAAACACACACACACACGCCCTCCCTCATAATGGCCAGCAAAGTCTGGCGTTTCTAAAAATACAGGACTCGCCCTCCGAGGCTCTGGGGAGCAGAGTCACTCCCTGCTGGAGGCTTTTTGGTGGCTGGAGGTTTGAAAAGTTTCCCCTCAGACCATACATGGAGTCCTGAGAGCAGGAGGAGGAGGAGGAGGAGGAGGAGGAGGAGGAAGGGCTGAGGCCTGACAAATACACAAACATTAACACATGAACATGAACACAACAGCTACTGTAGGTAGGATACGACCGTCTGGGAAACTCATGTTCTTCAAACGCATCAACAACCTTAACTCAAGTTTCTTCAAACACCAAAAGTAAAAAGTTAAAACAACAAAACTATTAAATCTAAATGATTAGAAGTCAAGTCACCTGTAGATGTTCAGACAGGAAGCTCAGTGAGTGACCTCTGACCTCTGGAGCAGCAGAACCAGAACCTGCAGAAGAAACATCTCTTCTTCTTCTTCTGGGCTCAGGAGCAGCTGGATGGAAACATTACACGATGCGTTAAAGTGTTTAATTCACATCTTACACCCTCACTGCAAAAACTCTAAATGTTACAGAGAAGATTTGTCTTATTTCTAGTCCAAACAAATCTCATTATACTTCAAATAAGACTCAGCAGCTTGTTTTAGACACTTTTTATGTCTTTCAAGGATATTTTCACTTAAAATAATCTGATAGTGGAGCAAGTTTTTCTTTAGCACAAAAAAACTTGCTTTCTACTTTTCTACTTTCTCTTTTTTCTACTTATTTCAAGTGAAATTTTGTTTGAAACACGTGAAAATGATCTAAAAACAAGTTTGTTTTTAGGTGATGAGTCTTATTTTAAGTGGGAAGAGGTTGTTTTGACTAGAAATGAGACAAATATTCTTGGAAAGATGGACATGAACACATGATCAGACTGAAGACCCTCTGTCTTTGTGTTGCCTCGGATAAAACTTCATACATTTTATTCACTATTTGTCCCTTTGTGTTGACTTTTAGTGTTGATGTCCACTATTTGACTCTTTATGTTCACTATTTGTGTCTTTATGTTCACTATTTGACTCTTTATGTTCACTATTTGACTCTATTTGTCTCTTTATGTTCACTATTTGACTCTATTTGTCTCTTTATGTTCACTAGTTGTGTCTTTATGTTCACTATTTGACTCTATTTGTCTCTTTATTTTCACTATTTGACTCTTTATGTTCACTATTTGTGTCTTTATGTTCACTATTTGACTCTTTGTTCACTATTTCACTCTATTTGTCTCTTTATGTTCACTATTTGACTCTATTTGTCTCTTTATGTTCACTATTTGACTCTATTTGTCTCTTTATGTTCACTATTTGACTTTATTTGTCTCTTTATGTTCACTATTTGACTCTATTTGTCTCTTTATGTTCACTAGTTGTGTCTTTATGTTCACTATTTGACTCTATTTGTCTCTTTATGTTCACTATTTGACTCTTTATGTTCACTATTTGTGTCTTTATGTTCACTATTTGACTCTTTGTTCACTATTTGACTCTATTTGTCTCTTTATGTTCACTATTTGTCTCTTTATGTTCACTATTTGACTCTTTATGTTCACTATTTGTGTCTTTATGTTCACTATTTGACTCTTTATGTTCACTATTTGTGTCTTTATGTTCACTATTTGACTCTTTATGTTCACTATTTGTGTCTTTATGTTCACTATTTGACTCTATGTTCACTACTTGACTCTTTGTTCACTATTTGACTCTATTTGTCTCTTTATGTTCACTATTTGTGTCTTTATGTTCACTATTTGTCTCTTTATGTTCACTATTTGACTCTATTTGTCTCTTTATGTTCACTATTTGTCTCTTTATATTCACTATTTGACTCTTTATGTTCACTATTTGTGTCTTTATGTTCACTATTTGTGTCTTTATGTTCACTATTTGACTCTATGTTCACTATTCGACTCTTTATGTTCACTATTTGTGTCTTTATGTTCACTATTTGTCTCTTTATGTTCACTATTTGTGTCTTTATGTTCACTATTTGACTCTTTATGTTCACTATTTGACTCTTTGTTCACTATTTGACTCTATTTGTCTCTATATGTTCACTATTTGTCTCTTTATGTTCACTATTTGTGTCTTTATGTTCACTATTTGACTCTTAATGTTTACTATTCGTCCCCATGTTCTCTATTCGTCCCCTTGTGTTCACTCCTGGCCTCCATGTTGTCTCTTTGTGTTTCCATGTGTCCCCCCTTTTGTCTCAGGTTCTTGGTTCTCCATCTTGGACGCCACAGAGCAGCGAGCAGGAGGGAAACCTGAAGCTGCGTGGAGACGTGGACAGACTGTGTGAGTGTGAGGACACACCTGTACCTGACAGACAGGTTGGTATGTGTTACTGCAGCAGCAGCAGCTGCAGCGTCGGCGTCGGCCTCAGGCCACGTCTTTACGTCTGCACCAGGAATCTGCTCCTCTGCAGCTCGGAGCCAAACAACTGAACCAGTTGCGGTGAAGAAGAGAGAAACAGAAAGAGTAAGAGAGAGAGAGTCTTCCTGCTCACGATCAAAACAAATATTTGCCGTTGGTCGGCTTCGGGTGGAAATGTGAAGAATGAGGAAGTGCTGGTGTGTTTGTGTGGAGGGAGCGAGGGAGCGCGGCGGGCAGCGGGAGGCGGCCTGCAGCCTGCAGCCTCTCCAACATGTCCACCGGCCAAGATCGCTCTGCACACTTCCTGTTTTTCTCCACAGCTTCACATTCAGTCTGAAAACAGAAGCAGAAAAACCCCCCGTGAGACGTTCGAGGCCCGACTGTGAATCAGAGCAGTGAAGCTCTGACGACGACGGCGAGCAGACTGGGCCACGATCGTTTATTACATATTAATATGATGTAAAATAAAATCGACCTCTCTGGTTGGCTGGCTGGCTGGCGTCCTGCGGGGATCGGTCCATTTTTAACCCTGGACGCGCAGGTTTAACAGGTTCTGTTTGTCGACATGTTGGTAACGATGTGTCACATTTCACATCCTGTCTGTCCTCGGCGTCGGCAGCAGCAGCTCTCCTCGTGCTCTCCTCCTATTTGTTCATAATGATTATAATAATAAAACAGGTTAGACCTTTATGTCTCCTCTTCTTCTTCTGTCAAACAAAAAGCATGTTATCTTGTGTTTGTCTTGTTGTTCTCTATGTTCTAACACATCCACAGACAGAGAGACACTGATCTGTGTCCGTCCTCTGTCAGGATGAGTGACGGCTTCACAGCAGAACATCTGCAGCATATTTTAATCAGGATGCTTCAGTCCATGGAGGACGGACGGATGGACGGAGACAGAGAGGGACAGAGACTGAGACAGAGGGACGGAGACGGAGACAGAGGGACAGAGACTGAGACAGAGGGACAGAGACTGAGACAGAGGGACGGAGACAGAGGGACGGAGACGGAGACGGAGAAGGTCAGAAGGTCAACGACATGTTTGTTCACGGTGAGGATGAGGAGCAGAGGAACAAACTGCTGCTGCAGCTCGACCTCTCAGAGACGGAGCTAATCAATCCATACGACCTCCTCCTCCATGTCCACACACACACACACACACGGTTCAGGAAGGGAGGGGTGGTCGACTCGAGGGGGGGATGGGGGGGGGGGTGTAATTTGAGATGCATTTCCTGGAGTCTCATAAAGCAGAAGACTGAGGACCAGCGGCTGTTTTCCTCTGGGTCCTAAAGTCCAGTAGAAAACACAGATGAATGAAGCCTTCCACCTTCAGCTCCGTCCTCAGCACCTGTCCTGTCCTGTCCGTCCCTCCACGGCCGGTCTGCGTCCTTTTTGTCTTTTATTATAGAATAAATATCATAAAATCGTCTCTTTTAAAGCTCCATGTTTCTCCTTCTGTGTTTTTTATTTTATTTTTGATCTACGAGAAGATCTAAAAGCCATCTCAGTGTCTCCTCTCTCTTTCAGCTTCTCTCTGGAGCTCTAGAAACAACAGGTCGGTGTCAGCCAATCAGAGGAGAGGAGGAGGATCTGAGCCTCTCTTCTGATTGGCTGACTGTTTTCTAAAGTGATCCAATTAAAAAAATAGAGCAGATTTCAGAATAAAACACTCAGAGAAACCAAATCCTGCAGAATTGTTTTTGATGGATGGCGGGTCCAGGTGGTGAGGGGGCGGGGCTTAGTTGTGACATCACAAAGTGACAGGAAGTCCTAACGACTGGTTTTAAGGCTCAGTTCAAACATCTACCTTCACACTGCATGGAGCATTAAAGGAATAGTTCACCCAAAAATGAAAATGAAATTCAGTTAACTAAAGGACCTGACACAAAAACGTCCATAAAACTACACAACAACCCTTTAATATTCCTCCACACTGCTCGTCCACTGCAATCCAAGTGTCCTGAAGGGAGACAGTCCAGAGTTTACTGGAAACTACCTCATTTAGGACATTTTTACAGCCTAAACAGTCCTGTGTTGAATTTGCCTGGCGCGTGCTCTCACGTTCACACGTTTCACTCGTGCATGGTGTGAACGTGAGAACGCGCCCCAGGCAAGGATTTGGTTGGACTAGGAACCGGCCTCCCGCGTCTCCAGATGCACGTTGAGGAATAAAAAACTACTCCAGAGTATTCATCAGCGTGAGGAGGAGGCAACAATGACGAATGATGAATTACATTTTTTGGTGAACTACTCCTTTAATACAAACATCTACCTTTATACCGTATGGAGCTTTAATAGAAAGTTTGAACTGGACCTATGTTTCAGTTTCGATCTGGTTCCAGCGGTTGGATGTCTCCCTCTGACCTCTGACCTCTGACCTTTGACCTCTGACCTCTGGCACTCGTTCTCGCCGTTGAAACCTGAAGCTCGTCTCCTCGCCGTCGCTCGGAGGAGTTGAGACTTTTGTTTTCTCTGGACCAGATCCTGGTTTCAGGTGCACCAGAAACCTGCAGGAACCTGTTTGCGGGGCTGGAGGGCGAGGGCGGTGGGGGGGGCGAGGGTCCGGTGACATCACCCAGGATTTCAAAACCAAACGTCTCCTCCAGCCGCTCTCGCTGACGACAGGTCCAGGATCAGCATGTTAACGGTCAGATGCTGATGCTGCGTTCAGGGAGGCTGGGAATCAATAGTTTGACATTTTTCACTAGTTTTAATTTTTATTTAGTTTGGTTTGCGTCCTCGGCTCTGTTCAGGTCTGGACTGACCTCAGGTCTGAGGATCCATCCCAACGCTCCACAACACGTCAACACTGAGAATGAGGTCGTGCAGTCGAGTTCAGACGCTTCACAGCACCTGGAGACAGCTGGTCTGAAGCCGCAGGACCAGGACCCACTCCAGTCCAGTCCCAAATGAGTCCAGTCCAGTTTAAATCAGTCCAGTTCCAAATGAGTCCAGTCCCAGTCCAGTTTAGTCCCGACCAAGTCCAGTCCTCCCCCAAGCGAGTCCAGGCCAGTCCAGTCCAGTTCCAGTCCAGACTGGTCCCTCATCCATCAGCCAGAGACACTGAGGAGCTCGTTTCCATTAAACGCTCATTAGAGACTTAGAGACTTGCACGTCAGACGCTCGTAACTCAGGAGACGGACACAAAACAGGGACAGACACGTGTGGCCGAGGCTGGAGTCTCTGGAGACGGACAGAGAGACAGAGGAACGTAGAGACAGAGGGACAGAAGGATAGAGAGACTGAGGGTTTGTGGGTAAAATCCAGAGCATTTAGCAGAGACAGCAAAGGCCTCTGGGAAACCAACGACTCTCCTTCACGCTCAGCAAACAGTCGTCACCAACACGACGTCCTGTAACAGAGACAGAATCACAGAGTCCTCAACGCCCCCCAGGTCCAGGTCCTGGTCCAGGTCCAGGTCCAGGTCCATGTCCAGGTCCAGGTCCAGGTCCAGGTCCTGACAACCTCTAAAACAACTCTGTGTGGTAACGTTGTGTTATTATCTCATAGCGTGGTGAATGTGCAGCTCACGGCTCTGCTCCACCGTTCTAAAAATAGCTTGCACCAACAATTAAAGGTAACGAACCCACTGCTATGACTATAGGGATTATGGGGATGGGCCAACTGGACTAAATGTTGAACTGTCCCTTTAACCACAGACCTAATTTGAGGTATTTTTACCAAAATCCCATGCTGACGAGGGAACAGGAAGTGCTAGAGGCGCTGACGGAGTTCAGGGGACGCCTGTGTGATTCTGTCCTTGACCTTTGACCTTTCGACCTTCATCGTCCAATCAGAGGTAAAGGTGAACGCGAGCAGGAAGCAGCAGCAGCAGCAGCATGTCGTAGCGTAGCGCAGCGCCGCCTGCTGGCCGCGCCGAGCCCGACGGCGCTGCAGAGCTGCAGGGCATGCTGGGTAACGGCCCCGCTGCAGCCCTCCCTCCCTCAGCATGCACCGGCACTGGCAGCAGCAGATCGCCATGGCGACGAGCCCAGATTGCCGGTCACCACCACCACCACCACAGTGTGAGGTCAGTGTTTCCATGGCGATGGAGCAGATGAACGGTAATCTGTCCTTGTTTTTGCACCGTGGAAACAGGACGGGAGGGAGGGAGGGACGGAGTGGGGAGGGGGGAGGGGAGGGGGGGTGTGAGCATGTGTGTGTGATCTCACTAAAGCTGCAGCCCCCCCCCCCCTCACAGCCACCGTGCTCCTCACACTCAGCAGATGGAGCCGGCGTCACATTTATAAAAAAAGAAAGAGGAAGCTGCTGACGACGAGCTGCAGCAGCACAAACCAGGTCACGACCACCACGACCGACCACCGCCACGGCGACGGGCGCCGCCGCCTCACTGCTGCAGGAGACAGCGAGGACAGAGGGACAGAGGGACAGAGGACGGACACACAGACACAGTCACAGGTGGCTGTGTTGACACCTGTCTGACCTGCTGCTGTTTGTTGGTTTGACACGAGTGAGTACGACGACGATGATGATGAAGATGATGGTGATGATGATGATGATGATGATGAAGATGCTCCATTCATTCTCACACAGACGTTCAGCATCTTGCACAACTGTCACTTTAAAGGGATAGTACCATGTTTTTTTAAAGTGTGGTTGTATGATCTACAAATAGCCCCTCAGTACTTTAATTGCAGTAGAAGACTCTCTGCACTCCTCCCGTTAGCAACGCCAGCCCATAATAGCCCTGCCCAGAGATTTACAACATACATTGTTGTGAATGGACCCAAAGAAACGGACTATTTTCACGGCCTAAAAGAGGTTTTACCTGAAAATAAATACACAGTTCCATTGTTGGAACATTTTCCATTTTCCAGTCCTTCAAAGTGCAGGAAAAACAGTTTTTATTTGGACCTAACCAACTCACGTATCCCTCCGCCCAGGGTTAGCGCCTCATGTATCCCTCCGCCCAGGGTTAGCGCCTCACGTATCCCTCCGCCCAGGGTTAGCGCCTCACGTATCCCTCCGCCCAGGGTTAGAGCCTCACGTATCCCTCCGCCCAGGGTTAGAGCCTCACGTATCCCTCCGCCCAGGGTTAGAGCCTCACGTATCCCTCCGCCCAGGGTTAGCGCCTCACGTATCCCTCCACCCAGGGTTAGCACCTCACGTATCCCTCCGCCCAGGGTTAGCGCCTCACGTATCCCTCCGCCCAGGGTCAGCGCCTCACGTATCCCTCCTCCCAGGGTTAGCGCCTCACGTATCCCTCCGCCCAGGGTCAGCGCCTCACGTATCCCTCCGCCCAGGGTTAGCGCCTCACGTATCCCTCCGCCCAGGGTTAGGGCCTCACGTATCCCTCCTCCCAGGGTTAGCGCCTCACGTATCCCTCCGCCCAGGGTCAGCGCCTCACGTATCCCTCCTCCCAGGGTTAGCGCCTCACGTATCCCTCCGCCCAGGGTCAGCGCCTCACGTATCCCTCCGCCCAGGGTTAGCGCCTCACGTATCCCTCTTCCCAGGGTCAGCGCCTCACGTATCCCTCCGCCCAGGGTTAGCGCCTCACGTATCCCTCCGCCCAGGGTTAGCGCCTCACGCCCTCCATCAGCGCCTATCCCTCCGCCCAGGGTCAGCGCCTCACGTATCCCTCCGCCCAGGGTTAGCGCCTCACGTATCCCTCCGCCCAGGGTTAGGGCCTCACGTATCCCTCCGCCCAGGGTCAGCGCCTCACGTATCCCTCCATCCAGGGTTAGCGCCTCACGTATCCCTCCGCCCAGGGTTAGCGCCTCACGTATCCCTCCGCCCAGGGTTAGCGCCTCACATCCCTCCGCCCAGGGTTATCCCTCCGTATCCCTCCATCCAGGGTTAGCGCCTCACGTATCCCTCCGCCCAGGGTTAGCGCCTCACGTATCCCTCCGCCCAGGGTTAGCGCCTCACGTATCCCTCCGCCCAGGGTTAGCGCCCGCCGATCAGCAGTTGGTTAGCTCCAAATAAAAATTATATCATAGCCAACAATGGAACTGTGTATTTATTTTCAGGTAAAACTTCTTTTAGGCCGTGAAAATAGGCCATTTCTTTGGGTCCATTCACAACAATGTATGTTGTAAATCTCTGGGCAGGGCTATTATGGGCTGGCGTTGCTAACGGGAGGAGTGCAGAGAGTCTTCTACTGCAATTAAAGTACTTAGGGGCTATTTGTAGATCATACAACCACACTTTAAAAACATGGTACTATCCCTTTAATGCACACGACCTCCATGTTGTTGCTGCTGTTTTTATAGTATTTATTTATACTTTTAGATTGTTTTATATATTTGATACTTTTATCTCCATCTTGCTGCTGTCGACTGGTTTGAACAGTGAAAATAAACTCCCTCTGACACGTTGTTCTACTTTTATTCTATCATTCACTTCTCTGTGTTTCTGTTTTTGTTTCCACACCAACACCAGTGAAAAGTTAATTCCATCCCATGTTGTTGTTTTTTTTATTTTACCGTGTGTTGAAACGACAATAAAGGTCAGTTTTTAGACGCCGGCGGCTGCAGTTCCTCCCGCAGCCACCAGGTGTTAGTAAAGAGTCACATGTCGCTGACATCACCTCTAATTGGCCACATGATTGATGAGGAAGTCTCTCTTCAGTGCAGCGAGGAGGAGGAGGAGGGGGCGTGGCCTGTGTAACCCCGGGCAACGCCTCCTCCTCCTCCTCCTTGATGATGTCACAGTGGAAGCTACGACGACGACGACGACGACAATAAGTTTAAAAGAAAAAAGAAAGAAAAATCTTATTTCATCCTGACAGATGTTTGTTTTGTTGTTGTTGGTGTTGTTGTTGCCATGCCGACAGGGAGCAGCAGTGATGATGTCACAGGTTTTTGTGTGTTTTTTTTCTCCGTCTTTGTCGTGCAGCGACTCGAGGAAACGTTGTGTGTTTCTACAAACTGCAGCGGCTGCACATCCACACCAGCTGCACATTCATCATCTCTGACTCCTCTTTGCTTTTTTTTCCCTCCCCCCCCCCTTTTAAAACCCCCCCCCCCCCCCCCCCTCTGCCCCCCCTCCCTCCGCCCCCCCCCCTCCTCCTCCTCCTCCCTCCCTTCTTCCTCCTCCTCCGTCTCTCTGGCATCTTTCAAACGGTGCCGAGGCTCCTGATTGGTCGGCTCGCAGGCAGGGAGGGGGCGGGGAGCAGCAGCCAATCAGGAGCAGGCTCCGTATCCCAGCCCCCTTTTCTCCCCCCCCCCCCCCTCCTCACCTCCCTTCCTTTAAAACCCAGCATGAATATTCACCCTCCCTCCCCTTCTCCTCTATATACCATAAACACCCCCCCCCCCCCCCGCCCCCTCCCATCCTGCCTAAATAAAAAATCCCCTCTGAGATTTAAATCTGCCCCCCCCCCCCCCCCCCCCCCTCCCTCCTTCCTCTTTCTCATGTAGAGGATCTGCAGCCAGAGTCTCAACATGGAGGGACGGCCGCTCGCTTTGTGTCGCTCACACAATGGGCTCCAACACCCCCCCCCCCCTCCTCCTCCTCCCTTCACCCCCCCCCTCCCCAAATCCTCCCCCCTCCTCCCTCCCCTCCCTCTCTCTGCAGATTTGAGGTTGCAGTGCAGCAGCCTCTCTGCTATAAATAACTCGGCGGCCATCTTATCTTTTCTTTTCTGTTTTTTTTGTTTTGTTCTGGTGAGAAGACGAGGGGGGGGGCAGGATGGGGGGGGGGGGGGGCAGGATGAGGGGGGGGGGGGGGTAACAGATATGATGAGGGTCACATGACTGATGAAATGAGACCAAGGCGCAGCTCCATGTTCCTCTGATACAGGACGAGTTTTATACGTTCATTAAAAACACATTTACAACAAGTTTCCTTTAATTAACGTTAGTTCATTATTAAACATTAATTAACTGTTTACAGATACATTAACAACCATTATTAAGTATTACTGAGGATTAGGAAACACAGTCATTAATGTAGTAAACAGTTCATTAATGTTTACTATTAGAGTTGAATGATGTCATTATGAAAACATGACTCAGCTTTAATGAACACATTAGTTTATATGTTAATGTTAATGTTTATGTTTATGTTAATGAAGGGACTCTTATTGTAAAGTGTTTCCTAAACATTATAAATTTATAATTAAAACATTAGAATCTTTGTTTATAGATTTTTCCTAATCAGATCAAATGTGTAAATGTTTTCTAAATTAGTTTCACAATGAGTTGTTATTATTATTCCTAGTTTATCACAGTGTCTCTGACTAGATTATATTTGTACAACTGTATGAGGTGTGTATGTGCTATATTATGGGATGTGCAGTGCTGTTGGTTGTTGGTCTGGTTGTTGTGTTTATGGTATCGTATCATAAATGTGCTTTATAACCTTTATTTACTCAGACAAGTAATCAACAACTATTTGTTGTTTACAAACGCAGCCTGAATAAATAAATAAATAAACAAACAGACTGTGTTCAGGTCCAGGAGCTGCTTTAACGTCTGACTCGTGTTCAGTAAATGAGTTCATAGTTGATGATCAGCTGTTACCCGGTGACATCACAGTCACTGCAGAGACATCACTCACCAGCTGAGGTGCATTCTGGGTAACGTAGTCCTCCATGTTGGACGTTCCTGTTGACATGTAAACAAACACAGAGTTAAACAAACAAACACACTTTGAATCTAATTATCTATTTATTATTATTATTATTATTACTTCTTCTTCTGGTCCAGCGAGTTGGCTCCGCCCCCTGACGAACACGTCCACCGTGTCTCCGTGTCCTTCATCATGTGACGAGGAGGAGGAAGAGGAAGAGGACGCCGCCACCTTGACCGTCAGCGTCTTCATGTAAATGTGACCGAGAGCGTTTCCTGCTCCGAGGTCGACGACGGCTCATTAATATTCATGATGTCATATTTTAATGAGCTTCCTCTCTGCTCTGCCGAGGCCACGCCCCCTCATGGCGCCGGCCTTCTGGATTTCACCTTGTCCACACACACACGTCTCAGTCTCTGGCTACAGATCAGATGTTGTGGGGGGCGGGGGGCCGGGGTCAAGAGGTCAAGAGGTCAGATTTATCTGGACTGGAATCTGGTCCAGATCGGATTCAGACGGTTTCCGTACGTGGTCCTGAATCAGATCCAGATCAGATCTTTCCAGTGCGACCCCAGTGTGAAGCTGAAGGTGGATTTGATGCGACTCGGGTCTTTTCATGCAGCAGCAGCGGCGGCTGCAGCGGCGGCGGCGAGGGCGGCTGCAGCATCACGGCGTGTTCAACAGAGCAGCTGCAGTGACAACGCGAGGCCGAAGGAGGAAACGTGGTGTTGAACCACGAGCTGGAAAAACTTTGTCTACGTGACACTGGAGGAAACTGAATTATGGCCTTGATCCGACTGAAGGCACGTAAAGGGTTAGTCCGACTAATATCAGAGTTGTTGCAGCGTTACGGCGTTCTTGACTGCTTCTAGAAATCGCCATGACCACGAGGGATGGATAGCGTGCACCTGTTGCTTTCTTTGTTGTTGAATTGTTGTTGAATCTTTTGTGTATTTTTCCAGGTGGTGTTGTGTTTTGTGTAACTCCACATACTGCAGGGTTTTTAACCTCTCCTCCTACTGCTGTTGTTTCTTTTCTGTTTTTGTGAATGTCCTTGATGTTTATGGTGCAAATAAATAAAACTAAACTAAAACTAAACGTCCCATAATGTTATGATCTCATAGCGTGGTGAATGTGCAGCTCACGTCTCTGCTCTGCTGATCCCAAAACAACATGCAGCATTAATTAAAGATAATGAACCTGCTGCTGTGACTGTAGGGGTTTTGGTCAGAGGAGGATCTGACTAAATGTTGGACTGTCCCTTTAAGGCCTGCAGACTGAACGCAGCCTCGACCGGCGGCGAAAGGTCAAAGATACGAAAACAGCAAATTCACCGGCTGCAGACGACGCAACTCGACGTGAGGCTCAGCCGCCGCCGCCGCCGCCGCTTTATCTCCACAAGGTCAAAGGTCAAAGGTCAAAGGTCAAAGGTCGACTGTTTCCTGTTGAGGAAGAAACTAAAGAACGAACAAAAACAAAACTTCTCATTAACAAACGTCTTTATTCTGTATAAACTCAGTTAGTGCTTCATCCTTCAGGAGCAAACACACACACACACACACACACACACACACACACACACACGTCTACACTCGTGTTGAGTTCAAGGTCTTCACTCAGTGTCAGGAAATCAGTTTTTTACCAACCTGCTGTTGGTCCCGTTGCCACGGAGATAAAACGATGACACGTCCAAAATGAGTTCATCTTTTTCTCTCAGTGCTAGAAGGAGCTAGGCTAGCAGTTTCCTACCGTTCCCAGTCTTTATGCTAAGCTACGCTACGTTGAGTTCTGCTGGTTGTCTTTGTGTGTGTGTGTGTGTGTGTGTGTGTGTGTGTGTTGGTGTGAACATCTGTGTCCAGACAGAAACAGTAGAAAACATCTGCAACCACCTTCTGTTATAACAATAATAATAATAATCACTAAATCCATCGCCGTAACAACAGGAAGCTTCACATCATCATCATCATCATCATCATCATCAATGACCAGTTCCGCTAAGAAGCAGCGGCTCTAAAAGTCTCTGTAAACTCCTGACACGCAAACAGACCATAATAATCACTGGACAAAAAAACAAAACAATACATGTGTGGTTACATTCTGCATAGTGACGAGTCCATGTTCCTCTGGTGTTGGTCAAAGTTGTGTAACTGGTCCTTTAACTTTACAGAATTAACTCTGCTTAGAAAAATAATAATAATTTTAATAATAATAATAATGATAATAATGATCCTGGTGAATGCGACGCAGCAGGAAGTAGCAGAACAACAACTCACCAGCTTTTACCAACACCACAGGAAAGCCCTTTCAAAATAAAAGCTGCAGCTGATGTTCAGTGTCCGGTTCACAGCTGACCCGGGATCAGCCTGGAAACCTGACGACGTGGAGTCGACTTCACCTGCGACAGGTGCAGAGGAGGAGGAGGAGGAGGAGGAGGAGGAGGAGGACAGGAAGTGGAGGGAGACGTCGTCCTACTTCCTCAGAAACGAGCTGAAACAGAGACGACAGCAAAATACCTCAAATTAGGTCTGTGTTTAAAGGGACAGTTCAACATTTAGTCAAACTGTCCCATCACCATAATCCCTATAGTCATAGCAGTAGGTTCGTTACCTTTAATTGTCGGTGCAAGCTATTTTTAGAACGGCGGAGCAGAGCCGTGAGCTGCTCAGAGCTACGCTACGGAGGCTCATTATGGGATTTCTTGGTTTCCCTCATCAAACTCATCAAATACACAATCCAACAACTCCACAACGCTCTGGTGGACAAGTTGTGACCTGCACATTCACCACGCTATGAGATAATAACACAACGTTACCACACAGAGTTGTTTTAGAGGGAAATACAGAAACTCTGATGAACAACTGTCCCTGAAGGGACAGTTGTTCATCAACAGTCTCTGTATTTCCCTCTAAAACAACTCTGTGTGGTAACGTTGTGTTATTATCTCACAGAGCCTCAGTAGTTTATGTGTAAAACAATGTGTCAAACATGAACAAAATGCAGGAAATGTGTATTTTCAGTGTAAATAGATGAAGAACAACGGTTCAACAAGCAGCTGGTCTAATGCTCACTTTATACTTTAAAAATCATAGTCAAAGTTTAATTCAATTAAAAACAGCAGGAACAGAATAAAACACATAATAATTAGAGATTAAAAGCTGTCGGATCAGAAACCGGCAAAATAAAATATATTCAACATGTTTTTATTTGATCATGTTTCAGTTTTTACTTCGACTCCAACGGTTTGATCGATGTTGACGGGGAATAAACAAACACACAGAGAGAACGGTGCAGAGTTCAGTCTGTGTGTGTGTGCATGTGTGCATGTGTGTGTGTCTGTGTGTCTGTGTGTGTGTGTGTGTGTGTGTGTGTGTGACGGCCTTGGACTCACTTGAAGTTGTCGCTGTCCTGCAGGTTCAGCACCAGACTGTCAGCGTTCAGGTACACTTTGTTTTGGGACGTCGCCACCTGCAGGACGAACACAGGGAGTGAACACACACACAGAGAAACACACACACAGAGAAATACACACACACACAGAGAGGGAGAAACACACACACACACACACACACACACACACACAGGTGGAAAGTTTCCGACGGAGCACAATGGGAACATTGTGGGAGCGTCGACACTGAGCCGATTCACAGCAGCTGCTGTCGTCATCACTCAGCTGATGCTTCACTCGCTGCTTTGACTCCGACTCCACATTTATATTAATATTCATCTAAAATATGATTCTTCTGGTTGGAATTTGGTCAATTTACATCAATAATCATATTTTAAAATAAAATTTAATAATTTGTCAGAACATTGACAGTGTTTTTATTTATTATCAGTTTTATTGTTACTTCTTTTATATCCTTTAATTGGAATTTAATCATAAAAACCTGCACAAATGAATAGAAATATCAAAAACAATGAAGCTGCTGCTGAGAAACTGATTGTTTTGTAAAAACATAAAATACTTTTAAGGAGAATTTAACCCTTAAACTAAAATGTTCTTCAGACTTCACGTGGACCTGACTGGAGGTCAAAGGTCAGAGCTGAACCAACACGTTGGGCTGCTGAGTAAAACAAACACAGATCCGTGGTCGTTTGGCGCCACCGTGTGGCCGCGACCACACACTGCAGCTCCTCATCACACACACACACACACACACACACACACACACTGGAGCTGCACTCAGCAGCTGATATATGACAGATCCTTCAAAATAAAGGTAGACGTTTGTAAAACCAGGACTTCCTGTTACTTTGTGATGTCACAACTAAGCCCCGCCCCCTCACCACCTGGACAACACCATCCAACAACAACAACTTTGCAGGATTTGGTTTCTCTGAGTGTTTTATTTTGAAATCTGCTCTGTTTCTTATCACTGGATGATTGGCAGGTGGAGGTGGGCGGGGCTTGATGACATCACAGAGTCGTGTTTCTTACCGTCTTGGCGATGTTCTGCGCCGCACGGATCTTCCTGAGTTTCAGGTAACCTGGGTTCTTTGTCACGGCCTCGCCCAGCTGCAACACACACACACACACACACACACACACACACACACACACACACACACAGGTTGTCAGTGTGTGTGTTCACAGGCGGTTACAGTTACACACCCACAGAGAGAGAGAGGGCGAGGGCGAGCGAGCGGCCCGAGGCTGAGCAGCCGTCAGTCAGTCACGATCTGCGTCATCAGAGGGAATCGAGCCCGCGGGCGTGACGCCGCCGCCGCCGCAGCTTTGATGTTGCCCGGCAGCCGTTAACCACATATTTGTGCGTTGGATTGTTTCTCTGAAGTCGACGACAGGCGGGAATCATTACGCTCATTATCGGAGATTAGACTGTAAATCACAGACAGGCGCTCGGCGAGCAGCTCGGCCTGCGGCGGCGGCCGTGGAGGCGGCGAGGGGGCGGGGCTAACCTTCTCCAGGTGCGTCAGGCAGCAGGTGATTTACAGCCTGCAGTGCACCTCACCTGAAGCAGCAGGTGAAACAGAGCCGAGGAGGTTTAATGGCTTCACGTCACAGATCCAGGACCAGGGGGCGACCGGGGGGCGGGGCTAACCTTCTACAGGTGCGTCAATCAACCCTACGCACCTGCAGCTAATTAACAACCTGCACTTCACCTGTCACTGTCTCAAAGGGCTTTACATCCCATAATAACAACATCCTCTGTCCTTAGATCTGCAACGCTACCCAATTTGTGACAAGCGTTAGTCAAAGTCTGCTTAAAGTTCAGTAAATTTTAAATGTGTTACTGTGAAAATGATTTTTTTTTTAAACCGTGGACGTCCGTCACAAGACGCTGCAGCAGACTCGTTTATTCAGTGGGTGTTGTGGTAGTTGTGACTGTTTGTGGTTGTCATGGCGATGAGGCCGGCGAGAAAAGACGAGAGTAAACAGTAAAAGTCGCCTCTGTTCCTGTTTTCTGAGCATCAACATCCACCACCACCACAACCCTCAATTACGTTACTAATAAAGTTTGTTTTTTTTAAAATAAAAAGATAAAGCGTCTGTGGCGACGCAGATGGCAGTGATCCTAAAGTCAATTCAACTAAGTTTGTCCAAGTGGAGCTGCCGTACGTAGCTGTCACAGAGGAGGAGGAGGAGGAGGAGGAGGAAGCACCTGGAGGGAGAACAGGTAAACTCTGCACAGGTGCTGCCTCCTGCTGGACAAAGCTGCTCACAACAACAACAACAACAACAACAACAACAACAACAACAACAACAACAACAACAAGTCTGACTCCAGTCATCTGACCCCTCTCACGTGTTATTCGAGGAATATTAAAGGTACTTTATTAGTCACATATACAGGTGTACAGGTGAAATTCTTTCTCTGCATTTAACCCATCCCTGAACAGACTGAGGAACTCTTTGGTCCGTCAGTCCGTCAGGTTGTTCAACCAGAGTCTGAGCTCCAGGTCCAGTTCATGGCTGTCGCACCAAACACACACTGTAATGATGGATTTATGTTGACTGGAGTCTGTGTTTCTCCTTAAATGTTTGAGGGTAACATCATGTTTTCTGTAAATGTATGCTTTTGGTATTTTGTTATTATTTGTGTGAAACTTGGACGTCATGGGACAATAAAGTGAAATCTTATCATGATGCCTCCTTATCCATTCATTCATGTAAATGTAACAATTGTATGTTTTGTGTCTAATGTAACAACTTGACTGTTCAACAACAACAACGTCTCAGTGTTTGTTACAGATCAATAGAATCTAATGGATTCTGTTTCTAGTTGATTCCACAGTGATTTAACATGAAGCAACAAAGGGTTAACGTTGAACTGAGACACTCCAGGCTTCATGACTCTGTCCAGTTCTTCACAACATTTAAACATTTCACTAAATAAAAGATGCTTTTCTCTGTCTTCATTTCTTAAGGTTTTATTTCTCCAGAGTCTGAGGCTCAGTTCCAGTTAAACGTACAGACTGAGCACCACAGAACACACTGTTAATGACTTTAGATGAAATGTTGAATGCAGAGTTTTTTTCCTTCTCAGAGACAAAAATGTGATGTTTAACGCGTTGTTGTTGTTTTTTCAGCCTAGTGGTTTCCGTGGTAACTGGTAACAGCAGCACTCACCATCTTAGCGGCCTGAGCTTCTCCCTCGGCCTGGATGATCTTCTGCCTCTGGTCCTGTTTGGCCTTCTCCACGTAGAACTGAGCTCGCTGCGCCTCCTGCTGGGCTGCAGCGGAACCACAACAACAACGACAACTACATCAACAACAACAACAACAACAACAACACACTTTAAACAAATCAATAGGATCTAATGGATTCTGTTGGCCCTGGATCAGCTCCACAGTGATTTGACATGAAGCAACAAAGGGTTCCAGGATGATGTTGAAGTCTTTTCTCAAACAGCTCCGGATCAGCTGAGACACCTCCAGGCTTTAGCTGACACCTGTCCAGTTCAGGCTCACAACATTTCAAACATTTGAGCCTGAACTGGAAAATCATCTGTTTCAGTGATCAGAATTAGTTCAATTTATGTTCAGCCTGAGGGAGGCGCGTCTCACCGTGAGCACAAGAAGCCATCATCAATGGAAACAGATGAGATTCACAGCGACAGAAAAAAAGAAACAGAGCCGTGAATTTCACTCCAACCCAACAGGAGAGTTTAATGACTTTGGAGGATGAAATTAAAAAACATCAAACTCAGCAAACCGCGTGAGCTGACGTGGAAAAAAGGACCCAGTGTGTTCACTAAAGAACTCTGACAATGGGCCAAATACATGTTGACGTCCTTAACTGTATTGTTGTCGGTGTTTTTTTCAGCCTCAGTGGTTCGATTCCACAGTGAGGTAATGGATTTTAATAGGCAATGCATTTTCTCATGATTATATAGCTATAAATGAGTGGTCTATGTCGTTGTGTGTAACCTGTGGCTTCTTAAATATTCCCATTTTAATTTGATATCTCTATTGATTTGTTCAGCTGTATCCACTTAACATTAAACTGTAGCCTAATACATTTGCTCCATTCTTGTATTCCTTGGCGATCGGTTCATGTAATTGCTGAATAGTTGCTACACCGAGGGGCCGGCAGAGGTTTACTGTCTTCAACTATTTCTACTCGCACTGTCCCACATGAAAACCTGCACGGTCTTGTCTCTGCTGTAGCGACGGGCCGCTGTCTCGCTGCTGCGTGCACTGACGTTAAAAAAAAAAAAACTTTTTAAAAAGCTGCCGTCTGTGAAAAATCTAATGACAAAAAATTTAAATAAAATCTGCTATGATTATAATGAATTAGCCACAGCCTCCACGATGTGTGATGAAACAGCTCTAGAGGTAATAAATCCTCTAACAAGCTCTACTGTAGCCTAATGATCCGCTCTTTGCCTTTAAATAAGTTTCACTTCCACGTCCACGACTTCATTCACTAAATGACATGATGTCTCTGCTTCCTGCTCCACGCTCAGCGGCATCAACCTCAGGTTAAGATGGATCAAACCTGCCACGGAGCAGGTTTGCTTCACAGCACATGTTGCCGTAGTGACAGACTCAGCATTACGCTGATCCTGCTCTCTGAAACGGAAAATTCTGAGTTTCCCTCATCTCAGGCTCAACATACTCAGAATTTCCACAAATCTCGCTTCTTGAAACGGACCCCTGCTGACTTTTTTTTTCTTGTGCCAGCTGTTTTTTTGTTTGTTTTTCACCTGACTTTTTTTTTCTTTTTTTACCTGACTTTTTTCTTCTTCTTTTTTTTACCTGACTTTTTTTTTTTTTCTGGTGCCGTATTTTTTTTTTTTACCTGACTTTTTTTTTCTTCTTTTTTTACCCGACTTTTTTTTTCTTGTGCCGTATTTTTTTTTTTTTTTTTTTACCTGACTTTTTTTTTTTCTGGTGCCGGATTTTTTTTTTTCTTTTACTTGATTTTTTTTAGTTTTTTTTTACCTGACTTTTTTTTCTTGTGCCGTTTTTTTTTTTTTTTACCTGACTTTTTTTTCTCCTTTTTTTTACCTGACTTTTTTTTCTCCTTTTTTTTACCTGACTTTTTTTTCTTGTGCCGTATTTTTTTTTTTTACCTGACTTTTTTTTCTTGTGTCGTATTTTTTTTTTTTACCTGACTTTTTTTTTCTTTTTTTCACCTGACTTTTTTTTCTTGTGCCGTATTTTTTTTTTTTTTACCTGCCTTTATTTTTTCTTTTTTTACCTGCCGTTTTTTTTTTCTGGTGCCGGATTTTTTTTTTCTTTTACCTGATTTTTTTTAGTTTTTTTTACCTGACTTTTTTTTCCTTGTGCCGTTTTTTTTTTTTACCTGACTTTTTTTTTCTTGTGCCGTATTTTTTTTTTTTTTACCTGACTTTGTTTTGTGCCGTATTTTTTTTTTTCCTGACTTTTTTTTTCTTGTGCCGTTTTTTTTTTTTTTACCTGACTTTTTTCTTCTTTTTTTTACCTGACTTTTTTCTTCTTTTTTTTACCTGACTTTTTTTTTCTTGTGCCGTATTTTATTATTTTTTTTACCAGCCTTTTTTTTTCTTTTTTTTACCTGACTTTTTTTTTCTTCTTTTTTTTACCTGACTTTTTTTTTTTCTTTTTTTTCTTCTTTTTTTACCTGACTTTTTTTTTTCTGGTGCCGGATTTTTTTTTCTTTTACCTGATTTTTTTAGTTTTTTTTACCTGACTTCTTTTTTCTTGTGCCGTATTTTTTTTTTTTTACCTGACTTTTTTTTCCTTGTGCCTTATTATTTATTTTTTTTACCTGACTTTTTTTTTCTTTTTTTACCTGACTTATTTGTTTTCTTGTGCCAGATGTTTTTTTGTTTGTTTTTCACCTGACTTTTTTTTCCCTTCTTTTTTTCCCTGACTTTTTTTTTCCTGGTGCCGGATTTTTTGTTTTGTTTGTTTTTTACCTGACTTTTTTTTTCTTGTGCCGTATTTTGGTTTTTTTTTGCCTGACCTGTTTTTTTTTCTTGTGACGGATTTTTTTCTTTTTTTTTTACCTGACTTTTTTTCCCCCTTGTTTTCAGTTCTTTGTCTAAATCTCCACAGTCAGATCAAATAAAGCCAAAATGCATAATAATAATAAAGCTCTTTAGGTGAATAAGTGATGATCCTGGTGTCGTATAGATCTAAACCTGGTGTATTAACCCTTTAATCCCGACAACACTGGTCCTGTTGTGACTCCAGCTAACAGAGGAAAACATCACTTGGAACTAAACATTATTGAATCTCTGTGTTGAGTTGTTCGGTGTGTTTGAGTCTCTACAGATGCTTCGTGTGGCGTTGACCCAGTCCGGCGAGCTGGCTGGCGTGTACCTGTGCTCGCTGCGTGATGAGCTGCGAGGCGTTGAACTTGGCCACCACGCTCTTCAGCACCTCGTTGACGATGGAGGGAAGGACGCGCTCGTCGTAGTCCTGGCCCAGGTGCTGGTAGAGGAAGGGCAGGTTGGAGGCCAGAGGCCGGGACAAGACCCTGAGGGTCACGCTGACCATCTGGAGGTCTGACAGGAAGGAGACGGGCCGTTAACGCTCCTTCACAATAAAGGTAGACGTTTGTACTAAAGCTCCTTCAGAATAAAAGTAGACGATTGTTTAAAGCTCCTTCAGAATAAAAGTAAACGTTTGTACTAAAGCTCCTTCAGAATAAAAGTAAACGTTTGTACTAAAGCTCCTTCAGAATAAAAGTAGACGATTGTTTTAAAGCTCCTTCAAAATAAAAGTAGACGTTTGTACTTAAGTTCCTTCAAAATAAAGGTAGATGTTTGTACTAAAGCTCCTTCAAAATAAAGGTAGATGTTTGTGTTAAAGCTCCTTCACAATAAAAGTAGACGTTTGTACTAAAGCTCCTTCACAATAAAGGTAGATGTTTGTGTTAAAGCTCCTTCAAAATAAAGGTAGATGTTTGTGTTAAAGCTCCTTCAAAATAAAGGTAGATGTTTGTGTTGAATCTCCTTCAGAATAAAAGTCCACTTACCTTTACTTCCTGTGAGTGAGGAGATCTTCCGGGGTCGAGCTCGGATGTCGTAGATGATCGGATACTGGAACCAGGGGATCCTGGAGAAGACCACACACACACACACACACTCGATGTCGGTCACAGATAAAACTACAACCCACTTCTTGATTCATTTAAACGTGGCGTTGCCGTGGTAACAGAACCTACCTGAAGTGCAGCCCCTCGGCGAGAACCGTGTCGGCCTGAATCCCTCCGATCCTGTTGAAGATGATGGCTCTCTGTCCTCCCTCCACTGCAGGAAGCAGGAGGGTCAGTGTGTGATGTCAGGGCGATGTCACAGTGTGATGTCACAGTGAACTGGTTGAATGTTATTATTGTATGTATAATCATCACCTGTGTACGTGGCCTCCTTCACTCCGTAAGCCAGCGCTCCGGCTCCGATCAGCAGCTTCACTCCGATCCCAGCTCCACGCGGTCCAGACGACATCCTGCCGGCGATCTGCCGCAGCTGCTGCAGGAAGCCCTGGCACACGCACACACACACACACACACACTGTGAGACTACTGCATCACAACTGCATTTCTGACGTTCATAACAAACCAAACTGTTTGGAAACTGGACAAAAACTGATCCAGTTCTGGTTGTTTCAGTAGAACAATAATAAAAAAAAAAGGCACAAGAAAAAAAAAAAAAATCAGGTAAAAAAAAAAAAATCGTAAAAAAAAAATAAAATCATTTAAAAAAAAAAAATACAGCACAATAAAAAAAAAAATCAGGTAAAAAAAAAAAAATCAGGTAAAAAAAAAAAATCCAGCAGAAGAAAAAAAAAAATCTGGTAAAAAAAATCGGCACAAGACAAAAAAAGTCGTCTGGCCCTAATACTCCTTCGTACATTCGATATTCGTTCGAACCTCATTTGTCTAAAAAGTGACAGCCATAGTACGCGTACTTGAACGACCTCCAGGTGGGTGAGATTTGAAAAATATAAATATTAAAAGAACATTACAAAATGCATTAAAAATGATAATTTAACAGATATTTCAATAAAACATACATCTAAACTCATAAACTAAATCAAATATTCAGTAGTACTAATATTCATACGGCTGAGTTTACAACAACAACTGGTTTCATGTCGATGTCAGTTTGAGGCCGAGTTCACTGAAGACAAGCTGAAGGAAACGGAGGAGAAAGGTGACAGAGGGAGAAGAGGGAGAAGAGGGAGCGCTGCGGTGGAGTCTATGTGCTGGGGAGGTGGTCAGCGTGGTCAGTGTGGCCTGTCGGTGGCCGCTCAAACCAGATGTTTGTGCTGCCAGTCGGACTCGGACGTGTGTTGTCAGCACCTGGACTCTATGCTGGATGTTTGATGCATGCTTATTTCATTACATTTCATATAGCGTCGGACTTGGATTTGTTTGTCCGGGAGGTGGTTGCTTACATTTGCTTCAACCTGCTGACTCTTGGTGGTCATGGTACTGTACACCGGTGGAAGGTTAGCTTGAGCGCTTGAGTTCTCGCCTTCAGTTCCCCCATCTGTTCGCTGATTGGTCAAACCGAAACGCATTACTAGTTTCCTGACTATATGGTTGAGGCAAATTAAATTAGGTGGCGCTAGCCTGGCTAGGAAGTTGCTGAATCTCTCACTTCAACTCAGTGTCACGGTGTGTAAGATGGACCATGGGTTATATTTACACCGGAATACCCCTTTAAATCCATGAAGCTGATGTCAACAGATGCTGAATATTACAAATAAACAGTTTGTGTCATTAAACCACAGAAGAAGAAGGAGAAGGAGGAGGAGGAAGGGGCGCAGCCTGATGATGTCATCAGAAGAGGACAAAGCTCAATGAAATATGACAGTTTCATCATAGTGTTTGGTGATGATGTCATCACTGTGACAGGACGAGCTGTGGTTTTAATTGACGCTTCTACACAACAACAACAACAACACACTGTGCTGACCTTCACAGACACACACACACACACACACACTACATCTGCACAAGGACTTTACACAACTGTGTGTGTATGTGTGTGTGTTTAGGCCAAACTCCATGGCAACACCAACTACTTTAAAGTTGACAGACACAGAAGTTAAAGTAGGAACTTTAATCTAAAACTCATCCAACTGAAAAGCAGGGCTGCTAGAAATCAGACCTAAATATCTGAGTTCCTGGAGGACTCATCTACAACATTTTATTACTACAAACATGGAGTATCCGAGTACCACTTCACTACTCAGATCCCACTACAAACTAAAATGTGGGCTTACTGTGAGTGATGAACCTGTTGGTTTCAACCTTCACCTGTCGCCTCGTGCCTCACCTTCAGTAGCGTCATCTTCCTACGTCATAGTTCTAACTAGTAAATCTGAATGAAGTGTAGTAATGAACGTGCAGGGTCAACATAATGAGTGGATGAGACTCGTAGCTGTGAGCTAGCAGCTAAACAGCAGCAGCATCAGCCTCACGTGGATCACTGAGGACCAGGACCAGGTCCAGGTCCAGAACCAGAACCAGGGTTTTAGCGGGAACAAAAGCGACAGTTTTCTAACTTTACCTGAAGTAACGTCACGTGCGTGTCTGGCAGACGTAAAGGTGAAGCAGCGGTTACTCACCCCGGGGTCTTTACTCGCCATGCTCGTCCTCTGCTGTTAGGAAACTACTGAGCAGCAGCAGCAGCAGCAGGAGGACAAGGTCACGGGGGATGACGTACTTCCGCTCGGCGTGCGCGCAAGGCAGCATGGGTAATGTAGGACTCACTGACCTTATACATCCATGTCACTGACACGGCATATTATGTCGTATTACATCATATTATATTATTTTAGCCTATATTATATTATATTATATTATATTATATTATATTATATTATAGTATATTATTTTAGCCTATATTATATTATATTATATTATATTATATTATATTATATTATTTTAGCCTATATTATATTATATCATATTAGGGTATATATTGTAAAATGTACTCTGGATGTTTTGTAACTTTTTGCTATGTGTTGTATTGATCCTACCTTCTCTTTTGATCATTATTGATAGTTTTAAAGGGTAGATTGAAGGTATAGGTATACATATATAGCCTATATAGCTTCAACCCCCTCTTTTACTTTTAATCTGAAATCCTGTGTTATTTCTGTAGTATTTGTAGTATTTGTGCAGACACTGAAATCCTGATCCAGGATCTGATTCCTTAAGGTTTTGTGCAACATGCACAGATTACAAGTCTTCAGTATGTGACTTGTTGGATCAGATAACTGATATGCATCAAACTGTCATGTTTTTGTAATAGTAATACTAGTAATATTGCAGTATGCAGACCCCAGGAGGAGTATAGTGGCAGCTATATAAGAATACAGAAGGTTGATGATGAGGTGAAGTGATCAGATCACATGACAGCGGTTTGACCTTCTCTTCCTGGCGTCCAGCTCAGTCAGATCAGACTTTAAGGAGCTTGTGTTGACGGGATGGACGTCTCCTCCGTCTCACCTGTCTGATCTGATTAAACCTTTCTCTCCATCCGATCAGGCTCCTCCTGCTGACCCCAGGACAGATTAAACCACAGCAGAGTCTGGTGCTGTTGTGACTTCTAGTGGTTTTCAGCGTTGAAGACGACGTTTCTGCTGCTGTGGACTCACTCGGTCAAATAAACCAACAACCACATCAAACATGGAGGTTTTGTAGACGAGCCGCCACCTGCTGACCTGGTTCAGACCCGGTTCTGGTTGAACAGGCGTGTTCTGCTGTAACACAGACGTTTTAATTCCAGATTATGAGGCAATAAACGACCGGTTCATCAGTTGCAAAGAGGAAACGTATCACATTTCACCAGTTCAGTCAGACTCAAACTCTGAAATGAGAACAAATCATTTACTGAGTATAAGCTCTGCAAGAAGCACAGCGTACGTAGAGCATGAGGCAGCAGGTTTGGTGTCAGGCTCTGACTCATGCAGGGACAGAGACAGAGACAGAGACAGAGACAACAGGTGGATGCAGCAGCAGCAGCAGCAGCAGCAGCATAGACAGGGACGGGCAGGTAAACCGGGGGGGGGGGGAGGAGGGCATGTGACTGGTCAGCTGATCAGGATGACGCAGCTTGACTTGTCTGCCTGAAAGCTCTGCAGGCTTCACATCAGTTTTGGCTCCGTCCCCCCACTGATTTAGGATTGATTTTAATGTTTGTTTTTAAGATGTTAAATGGACAAACGCCTCAATATTTATGTGACCTTTTCAGCCTTCAAGCCCGAGTCAGACTGACAAGGTCTTCAGACCAGCTGGATCACCTGGACGGCTCAGGTCCAGATGTAAAACCCAGAGGAGTCTGAGTCCGTTGTGGTGCTCTGCACAAACTTCCTGAAAACATCCAATAATATACAGTAAGTCACTGCTAAAGAGACGCAGCTACCTCTTCTCCTTTTGTCTTTGACTCCGGTTGAATCTGAGCATTTTAACGGTTTTCATTCTGTTTTTGCACTTTGGTTGGATAACCTTCAATCTGGACACTCACTCAAACAAGTTGCACAATATCATGTAAATCCTGAATTATATATGCATTTTTAAAATATCTATTTAATTTTAAAACATGTATTTTATCACTCAGTTTTGTACCTTTTGTGTTTGCACCTGGCACCAGGTCCAGTGAACTTTACTAAACTTTTCTGATTCTGAAATAAAAATAAAAATTCTGAGTAACTTCTAGATGAAGCTGGCAGCGAGCCAGCTGAGCCAGATGTTTGGTTACAACCTCCTTCATCAATCACTTTGATCTCTTCCTCCTCCACTTTGTTTGTTTTCGATCCTGTTTGACTTGAGAAAGTTTCAGTTTGGGTTAAATGTTGGCAGCGCGAGGCTTCCGTAGCCGGGCTGCGGTCGCACCAGCAGCAGTAACAACAGCAGCAGCAGCTCTACCCAGGTTGAAGCTGCACGCAGACAGACAGTTGCACCGCTGCTGCCTTCACGGCTCATTGATTGGCTCAGACTCTTCAGTTCCTCCTGAGGAAATCACTCCTTTTATAGTTAACGCGGCGGCGCGCGGCTCTTTTCCGGGTTGACACTCGCTCAGCATGTAGAGGAGGCGGAGAGCCGGGAGACACCTGGACACCGCGGGAGGACACACCGGAGCCAGGACCGCCAGCTGCACGCGATCGATCCGCACATATCGATCAGCTATCAAGTGAAGGTGAGGAGGAGGAGGAGGTGGGGGTGCTGCGGGGGCTCTGGGTGGAGGAGGGAGGGGGGGTGATCAGGATCTCTGGGTGGATCCTGGTCTCGGATCAGACATGTCAGGTCCTGCAGGCTGCGGCACCAGGAAGCTCCGGCTCCACGGCTCCACGGCTCCACGGTGGCCGGGCTGGAGCCGCTGGTCCCCGGTCAGAGCGGAGCAGCATCCCGGCGTGACGACACCGACACACACCGACGGTGGTAACGGTGTGCACGAGGAAGCTGCTCACATACACACACACGCACACACAGACACACCGACAACAGCTGGAGGTAGCCTACTACTACTACTACTACTACTACTACTACTACTGCTGAGTACTACTGTTTCTGTCCTACTACAGCTACTGCAAAGCATTACGACCTACTACCTCCACTGTTCCTGTGTACTACTACTACTAATGCTACTACCTCAGAGTATACTACTACTTATGCTGAGTAGCAGGGCCGGTGCTAGGAATTCTGGGAATTCTGGGCCCCCTGAAAGAATAGGAATAGGACTTTACCACTTTTATTCTTAGACTATGTGTTTTTTTTTATGTAGCCTACTTTGTTTTGATGCTAATGCAGTATTACTATGAGTACTAGTCAGGGTCTTATGCAGAATAATTACGTAATTATTCTACTACGTAAGCTACGTATGTATTATCATTTTTAATTTGGCCCACTTTGTTTTGATGCTAATGCAGTATTACAGAATACTACCACTATTGTTGCTGTGTGGCCTACTACTACTAATACTACCACCAGAGTACTGCTTATGCTAAGTATTGCTACTACAGAGTACTAGCTTACTACTACTATTGTGAACTACTGTTCCTGTGTACTACTACTACTCCTTTGTACTTCTGCTGCTGAGTACCTTACAGTACTGCAGTCTAACCTACACTCCTGCACTATGTGTATAACTACTATGTACTTTATACTACTATACAGTATTGTGTCTTTCTGGTACAACAGAGTACTACTTCTGTGTACTTCACCACACTGTATGCATCATATTACTTCTGAATAGGTACTATAGTACTAATTTGTAGGCTATTACTTCTGCTACTGCTGTATATTACTACTATTGTGTACCTTGCAGTACCTCAATGTATACTACACCTGTATAGTTCACAGAGTACCACACAGTATACAGTACTTCACACTACTACACCATGCACTACAAATGTAATATTCACAGTACCACACATACTACTACTGTTAAAGACTCCCAGCAGCTACTGTGTACTTCAGACTACTACAAAGTATACTTCACAAAGTATACTTCACACTATTGCACCTTGCATACGACGTTGTGATGTCACAACACAGCAGTCAATCTGATTGGATGGAGGCCGGTTACTGACGGCGCCTCCACCTGTAGCTCAGCAGGTCAGAGGTCAGAGGTCAGAGGTCAGAGGTCAGGTGACTAGACAGGAGGCAGCGAGGGACAAAAAGGTTGTTGCTATGAAAACATCGACTCTGCTTTGTGTCGTATCAGCTGATCAATCAATCGATTGATCGATTGTCCATCAGCTCCAAACTATCGTCTTTATATCGACCTTTAAAATCCACACGTCTGTTAATGAGTCACTACATGTATGTAGTACTGCACTCGTACTTATACTCATACTTGTACTTCACCTGTTGCTGCTGTTCTCCATCACTGCACCTCCTCATCACCGGTTTATTACATCTATCTATCTATCTATCTATCTATCTATCTATCTATCTATCTATCTATCTATCTATCTATCTATCTATCTATCTATCTATCTATCTATCTATCTATCTATTGTTCTATCTATCTATCTATCTATCTATCTATCTATCTGTCTGTCTGTCTATCCTTTCCTTGTTTTTCTCTTTCTTTCTACCCCTCTCTCTCTGTCTCTTTCTATATATCCTTCTTTCTTTCTTTCTTTCTTTCTTTCTTTCTTTCTCTATCTATCTATCTATCTATCTATCTATCTATCTATCTATCTATCTATCTATCTATCTATCTATCTATCTATCTATCTATCTATCTATCTATCGTTCTATCTATCGTTCTATCTATCTATCTATCTGTCTGTCTGTCTATCCTTTCCTTGTTTTTCTCTTTCTTTCTACCCCTCTCTCTCTGTCTCTTTCTATATATCCTTCTTTCTTTCTTTCTTTCTTTCTATCTATCGTTCTATCTATCTATCTATCTATCTATCTATCTATCTATCTATCTATCTATCTATCTATCTATCTATCTATCTATCTATCTATCTATCTGTCTATCTGCTGCTCAGTCGTTGGGTCGTTGCGTGGTCTCTGCTCGGAGCCGATCACACTTCTTCTTTCACTTCATTGACATTCTGCACTTTTGACACAGTATTTTTAGCCTGTGGTCTCGTCTTCTGCTCCGACTGAAGCAGAGTTGAGTTTAGTGAAGCTTCTTCCTCTTCTTCCTCCTCTTCCTCCTCCTCCTCCTCTTCCTCCTCTTCCTCCTCTTCCTCGAGGACGGTCATGTGACCAGAGGTTTATAAAAAACAACAAAACTCAATGTTTATTCTTCTTCATTCTGTCTTTTATTTTAAAGGGTAGATTTCCATCGGGTGTCGACCTACTTGAGAGACTGTATGGCCCCATAGTGTGGGTCTTGTTGCTAGGTGACAGGGTGGCAGAGGGAGAGTTGTGGTGGTTTGTTGTTTGTGTCGTTGTGTCGCCTCCAACACTTCTGTTGTGAAAAACTGATGAAAGTTGGTGTTGGTTTTTATCTTTGCAGGTTGTTTCCTTCTGGGCCACCGTAGAGTTTGCCTTTTCCTTCTCTGTTGTCAGTGCATTAGCTCAGCGTTAGCGCAGTCGCACCGGACACAGGTAGGTCGTGAGTGTGTGACACTGTGGTCGAGTGGCGTTTGACTTTAGTAACAGGTCTGAGCGTTTCTTCTTCTTCTTCCTCCCTCACTGGTTGTAGTTGTTGTTTTAACCCGTTGTGTGCGTGTGGTTGTGTAGCCTGTGTTGTGTTGTGTTGCTGCTGTTTGAGGGCGAGCGTCTCACCTGCCCTCAGCTCAGTCTGCGTTACTTCCTCTGCTGTAAATTTAGCTCAAACTTTCAGAGACTTCTTCACTTCCTCTTTTCAGCGACGCTGCTCCCAGTTCAGTTGTGCAGCAGCAGCAGCAGCGTTGCACAGTGTCAGTTGTGTGTTTTCAAACTGAGGCGCTGTGATGTCGATGATGATGATGATGATGATGACGCTTCCCTCAGTGTGTGTGTGTGTGAATGGGTGTGTGTTGGTTTTCTCACTGTCAGACGGAAGTGATACGATAATTTCTTGTGTTTTGTTTTAATCACACAGTAACGTCGGCCACTAGGGGGGACGGTGCTGGATCTACCTTTATTTTGAAGGAGATTAAACACAAACGTCTACCTTTATTTTGAAGGAGCTTTAACAGAAACATCAACCTTTATTTTGAAGGAGCTTTAACGCAAACATCTACCTTTATTTTGAAGGAGCTTTAACACAAACATCTACCTTTATTTTGAAGGAGCTTTGACACAAACTTCTACCTTTTATTTTGAAGGAGCTTTAACACAAACATCTACCTTTATTTTGAAGGAGATTTAACACAAACATCTACCTTTATTTTGGAGGAGATTTAACACAAACTTCTACCTTTATTTTGAAGGAGTTGCAACACAAACATCTACCTTTATTTTGAAGGAGCTTTGACACAAACTTCTACCTTTTATTTTGAAGGAGCTTTAACACAAACATCTACCTTTATTTTGAAGGAGTTTTAACACAAACTTCTACCTTTATTTTGAAGGAGCTTTAACACAAACATCTACCTTTATTTTGAAGGAGCTTTAACACAAACATCTACCTTTATTTTGAAGGAGCTTTAACACAAACATCTACCTTTATTTTGAAGGAGCTTTAACACAAACATCTACCTTTATTTTGAAGGAGCTTTAACACAAATGTCTACCTTTATTTTGAAGGAGCTTTAACACAAACATCTACCTTTATTTTGAAGGAGCTTTAACACAAACATCTACCTTTATTTTGAAGGAGCTTTAACACAAACATCTACCTTTATTTTGAAGGAGCTTTAACACAAACATCTACCTTTATTTTGAAGGAGCTTTAACACAAACATCTACCTTTATTTTGAAGGAGCTTTAACACAAACATCTACCTTTATTTTGAAGGAGCTTTAACACAAACTTCTACCTTTATTTTGAAGGAGCTTTAACACAAACATCTACCTTTATTTTGAAGGAGCTTTAACACAAACATCTACCTTTATTTTGAAGGAGCTTTAACACAAACATCTACCTTTATTTTGAAGGAGCTTTAACACAAACATCTACCTTTTATTTTGAAGAAGTTTTAACACAACCAGCTACCTTTATTTTGAAGGAGCTTTAACACAAACATCTACCTTTATTCTGAAGGAGCTTTAACACAAACACCTACCTTTATTTTGAAGGAGCTTTAACACAAACATCTACCTTTATTTTGAAGAAGCTTTAACACAAACATCTACCTTTATTTTGAAGGAGCTTTAACACAAACATCTACCTTTATTTTGAAGGAGCTTTAACACAAACTTCTACCTTTATTTTGAAGGAGCTTTAACACAAACTTCTACCTTTATTTTGAAGGAGCTTTAACACAAACCTCTACCTTTATTTTGAAGGAGCTTTAACACAAACACCTACCTTTATTTTGAAGGACCTCTCTGTGTGTTGACAGGATGGGGAACCTGATCAAAGTTTTAACCAGAGACATCGACAACAATGGTGGAAACTTCTTCCTGGATTTTGAGAGTAAGTAGCACACACACACACACACACACACACACACACACACACACACACACACACACACACACACACACACACACACACACACACACACACACTGAAAAGTACAAATAAAGTTGTGATTGGTTGAATGTGTTGACTCCTCCTCCGTTACCCAGCATGCACCACTGCTCCTTTGAGCAGCCAGGTGCAGACTCGCTGTGTTGAGTTTGGCAAAGCCACAAACAGAGCTGGAGCAGCCAGTGTGTGTGTGTGTGTGTGTGTGTGTGTGTTTCTGTGTGTGTGACCTTTGACCTTTGACCTTGTGTGTGTTCCCTCCAGACGCTCAGCCGTCTCAGTCGGAGACCGAGGTGTGGGAGAAGGTGAGCCAGGTGCTGACGGAGGCTCGGCTCATCCTGGACGACCTGCAGGCCTACAGAGGAGCAGGGGAGGAGATACGACAGGTAAGTCCTGGTCCTGGTCCTGGTCCTGGTCCAGGTCCTGGTCCTGGTCCTGGTCCTGGTCCAGGTCCTGGTCCTGGTCCTGGTCCTGGTCTCTGGTCCTGGTCCAGGTCCAGGTCCAGGTCCAGGTCCAGGTCCTGGTCCAGGTCCTGGTCCTGGTCCTAGATTCAACACTGACTCATTCTGCCTCGTTTCCACAAATTAAAACAGTTCCAGGTTCTTAAAGACGTGTTCTGGCCCCACCGTCCAAAAAATGAGGGAATTTTCAAAATCTTTCAGGGCCATTGAAAAAAACAAATGATATTAGGTATTAAAGTTCTTTTTATGGATCTAGATGCACAAAGCCTTCAACAGTTTGTCGTCTGCCAACACAAATTAAAACAGTTCCTAAGGTTGACAATAAAATTTTAGTTTAACGTCATAGCATAAAAACGTACAAATATAAATATATATTTGTTTGGTCTGTGACATGCTCCAGTCCAAATCCCCCAAAGATGAAACATCCCAGCTCTCTCTGGTTTCAGTGTCTGGCCCTTTAAATGCAAATGAGCAAACGAGAGTTGATATTATGCAAATTTGAACCTAATGACATCATCGCTGGTGAAAACTCATGGATTTCAACCTCAGGATCCTGAACGTCACTGGTTTATTTGTCAGTTCTCATTGATTCTCCGTCTCTTTTTGGGCCAGAAGGGAAAATAAAAAACACCCAGTTTTCTGTTAAAGAGCCTCCAGAAGGTAAAACTTCCATAATATTATGTCTCATTTAAGCTCCGCCCACCTGCTGCCTCAGAGCCCCACTACGAGTCAGGATAAAGTTATCAAGATAACTTGATCATATTGATCAGTAGTAGTTTCTTTGTGCAGCAGAAACAGTTAAGAGATTGAACTTATTGATCACAAAGGATCTTATTGATAATTTATCACTAATCAGGCTTTAATATAATTAAATCTGTGTGATGTTTTAGTTTTATATTTGACCTCGTTGACGCTGCAGTTCCCGACGTCACCAGCAGGTGGCAGCGTTTACTCTCTGATCAAGTTTCTCATCAATCAATCAATCAATCAAATGTTATTTCTACAGCATCTTTCAAAGCAAATAAATGAAGAATGACATGGAGACTGGTGCAAAAACAGCAATAAAAATATGATAAAATATATTTAAAACAAAACAGAGCAACGAAATTGAATAAAAGAGAATAAAATGCAGGATGGAAATACAGGACAAAATATAAAAACACTGAAAAGAAAGATACCAAGGAGAAAGTCATGAAATAGAAGACTGTGAAACTAGAATAGAATAAAATACTATGACCAGATCATTAATAATAGGTTTCTCAGCTGTTTTTTCTAGTATTACATGTCCTTAATAACAGACTAAAAGTTTGCATTTTTTATGTATGAAAGGTGCTATATAAATAAATAAAGTTTGAAGTTTGAAGTTCAAAGTTTGACTAGAGAGGTGTCATTTTCAAGATGGCGTCTCAGGTGGATAGGAAGCCTGGGGAGACGCTACAGGTGAACAGGGTAAAACAGATTTCACCATGAAACTTCCCAAGTTTATCACTCACATTAAGACAAATATTTTTTGTATTACAAGTTTTGTCAAAGTGTATGTTTAAATATGTAAATGAGGCAATATCTCATTAAATATGCGCTAATTTGCATACATTTCCAGAACCGAAACTGAACAATGGATGAAGCCACTTTCAAAAGTCTTGTTTTATGTTGTTGACACATTAGAGTCTTTAGTTTTTACAGAGGGGATTGAGGATAATTCAATAGAATTTTTCTAGGGTTAGGTGTTTTTATTTTCATATATGCACTAAAAGCCTAAAAGCAGCCAGACTGAACCGGTTGAGCTGCTCCTGGTCCACTAGAGGGCGACCACCGCTCACAGACTGACCTGGGGGGGGGATTAAACTAAGGATTATGTTCATCATTAGTTGTCTGGTCAATAAAACATCAGTCAGTGTTCCTCAAACGTCTTGTTTTGTCACAAACAAAGACTCAGTTTATCGTCATGAAGGAACAAAGAAACCAGAAATATTCACATTGAAGAAGCTGAAGAAGAATCTGGAACTGATGATTAATGCCCACTGAGCTTCACGTTGCAGCTCAAAGACAAAACACAACTGATGTGACACAGAGGAAACAGACTCAGAGCTGGAGCTATGTGTGGGGGTGGTGTTGGGGGCAGGATGTATTGTAAGAGTATAGGGCTGAAACTAATGATTATTTTCATCATCAGTTGTCTGGTCAATAAAACATCAGTCAGTGTTCCTCAAATGTCTTGTTTTGTCACAAACAAAGACTCAGTTTATCGTCATGAAGGAAAAAAGAAACCAGAAATATTCACATTGAAGAAGCTGAAGAAGAGAATCTGGAACTGATGATTAGATGATCAGAATAGTTGATGATTAATGTCATAATTGATTATTGTTTAATTGATTGATGTTGTGTGTTGTTGTGTGTTGTGTTGTGTTGTGTGGTGTTGTTGTGTTGTGTTGTTGTGTTGTGTGTTGTTGTGTTGTTGTGTGTCCAGGCCATCCAGAGCCCCAGTGTGGAGGGCGTCCAGGAGAAAGCCTGGTCCGCCGTCGTCCCTCTGGTCGCCAAACTGAAAACCTTCTACGAGTTCTCCCAGAAACTCGGTGAGAGCCTGAACGCATCACTGACCCCCTCCAACCCCACCCTCACACACACACACACACACACACACACACACACACACACACACACACACACATAAAAAGATGACTTCTCAGCCTGTTGTTACATAAAGAATAAAAGACATCGGAGCAGCTGATTCAGCGCCGATCACTTCCTGTCCGCTGCAATGCATCATGGGTGTTGAGACGAGTGTCAGTGAGTCAGTGTGACATGAAGGAAAGTTAAAAACAGCTGGATTCTCTGTGGAGTTCTGCTTCTTCCGTGTGTGTGTGTGTGTGTGTGTGTGTGTGTGTGTGTGTGTGTGTGTGTGTGTGTGTGTGTGAGTCACACCCACGGCTGCAGCTGAGCAGCCAAACTACACCGACCAACTTCCTGTTGTTGAGTTGGAGGGAATTCACCGTCAGAGTTCACTCACCTACTGATGTAATCACCCTCAGCCTGGGTCTGGTCCTGGGTCTGGTCCTGGGTCTGGTCCTGGGTCTGGTCCTGGGTCTGGTCCTGGTTCTGGTCCTGGTCCTGGTCCTGGTCCTGGTCCTGGTCCTGGTTCTGGTCCTGGTTCTGGTTCTGGGTCTGGTCCTGGTCCTGGTCCTGGTTCTGGTTCTGTGTGAGAGAACGGGTCAGGACCAGAACCGCGTGACCGCTGCTGGTCTGATCTGATCCACATCTCCGTCCTGGTCTCAACATGATGTCACTCGTTAAGATGCTGATGCAGGTGATGATGTCATGTACTGGCACTGTGAGCTCATACAGCCAGATTTTAAAGGACAGTTCCGTGCAAATTCCCCTCAGGCTGTATGTTCCCAACATTTTAGGTCTAAAAGAAGGAGTCTGAAGGTTTTCAGTTGAATGTCTCCTGTTTTGCAGTAGTCGTGTCACGTTCTGCTGCTGAGGCTGTTTCCCACCCGCTCCCATTCATCGCTGAAAAAGAAAGCAATGCATCGTTTTTGTATGTGTGAAAAGAGCCTGAAAGTGAATGAATGAGAACAACAGTGGTGTTTGTTTAATACTTGAAGGACTCAGTCATGACTCCGTGACTTCCTGTTTGTGTTGAGTCATAATTCACCATTTAACTCTGTTCTTATCTTCCTGCTGCTGCAGTTTGATGGGAAGCTGCGTGTTTTTGTTTTTTCATTTTTATCGTGGTGTTGAATGAACTGGTGTTGGTATCGACCAGTGAAATTCTGGTCTAGTCCAGAGTGAGAAGGTCTGAAGGTCTGAAGGTCTGGTTGTGACATCACATCGTCCCTGTCTCTGTCCCCGGTCAGAGTCCAGTCTCCAGTGTCTCCTCGACGTCCTCACCAGCTCTGGTTCGACTCCCACTCAGCATCTGGAGCAGAAACAGGCTCTGGCTCGTCAGTTCGCCCACATCATGCACTTCACGCTGCGATTCGACGAGCTCAAGGTCTGACTCTAAGCCCCGCCCCCTCCTCCTCCTCTTCATCTTCATCCTCCTCCTCCTCCTCCTCCTCCTCCTCATGTGTCCACTCTCTCTTCCAGATGACCAACCCTGCCATCCAGAACGACTTCAGCTACTACCGCCGCACCATCAGCCGCATGCGCATCAACAACCTGTCTGTAAGAGACACACACACACACACACAGTTGGGCGTGGTCAGTGGGCGTGGTCAACATCCAACCACCTGTTACCCTTTTTTTTTTTTTTTCCAGGCGGACGCGGGGAATGAGGTCAACAACGAGCTGGCCAATCGGATGTCTCTGTTTTACGCCAGCGCCACGCCGATGCTGAAGACGCTAAGTGACGCCACGTCGAAGTTCGTCTCAGACGTGAGTCCAGACGTTCACGCTCTGGTTCTGTTTATTTAGTGTCTGTTATAAACTGTTCCTATTCACATCGTGCTGTAATGCAGGTTTCGGCCTGTAGGTGTCAGTGTCAGGACTGAGCTACGGTGGCTCTGAAGGCTCAACTCACTGCAGCTGAAAACAACAGACGCACAAAGACACAAAGTCAGAAAACAAAGTGTTTCTGGGGGACACATAAACCTCAATGTGTCCCCCAGAAACCCTTCCTCTTCCTCTTTCTCTTCTTCTGTCAGTCTGAGAAAGCAGTTTTCTAACTTCGTAGCAGTGAGTTGACCCCTCAGGGCCACCATACTGAAGTATTAAAGGGGTAGTTCAACATTTTGGCAATGGCTCTGCTCCACCGTTCTAAAAATAGCTTGCACCGACAATTAAGTAACAAACCCACTGCTGTGACTATAGGGATTATGGCAATGGGCCAATTTGACAAAATGTTGAACTATCCCTTTAACATAGTGATTATTGTTAATCTAATGATAACAACTGAGTCTGTCACGTCGTTGTTTCTGCAGAACTCTGACGTCCCGGTGGAAAACACCACAGACTGTCTGAGCACGATGGCCTGCGTCTGTAAAGTGATGCTGGAAACACCGTGAGTCCTGACGTGTCCCTGAATGCACCACCATCATCATCATCATCAGAGCCAGCAGCACCCTGACTCTGTGTGTGTGTGTGTGTGTGTGTGCGTGTGTGCAGGGAGTATCGCAGTCGTTTCGCCAGTGAGGAGACGGTTCTGTTCTGCCTCCGTGTGATGGTCGGCGTCATCATCCTGTACGACCACGTCCACCCGGCCGGAGCCTTCGTCAAGACCTCCAATATAGACGTATGTTAACCACACACACACAATCGGAACGGATCACGGATCAACTGTGATCCGTCTGGCACCACTACTTCGATATTCAATATTTCGATTTACCTTCTTAAAGGGTCAGATTTTCCTCTCACCATAATCCCATTACCGTTAATTATCGGTGCATGTTGTTTTGAGATCGGCGGAGCAGAGCTGTGAGCTGCTCAGTATTTCCACGTTTTCCTCATCAAAATCTGCACAAGACCTGCACAGTCACCACGCTATGAGATAACGTATATGAAGCAAATACTCTGAACTACTTTCTCTTCTGAAATCCCTCCGCCCAGCAGCCACACGTGTCTGGAATGTAGTTCCGGCTGAATTTCCCTCTAAAACAACTCTGTGTGGTAACGTTGTGTTATTATCTCATAGCGTGGTGAATGTGCAGGTCACAACTTGTCCACCAGAGCATTGTGGAGTTGTTGGATTGTGTATTTGATGAGTTTGATGAGGGAAACCAAGAAATCCCATGAGCCTCCGTAGCGTAGCTCTGAGCAGCTCACGGCTCTGCTCCGCCGTTCTAAAAATAGCTTGCACCGACAATTAAAGGGAACAAACCTACTGCTATGACTATAGGGATTATGGTGATGGGACAGTTTGACAAAATGTTGAACTATCCCTTTAAAGGATTTAGATGTTATTAAAATGTAAGTGTGTTGCAAAGGTTACCAAACACAGTAATTAGAATATTTAACATAAGAAGCATTTGGAGAAAGACTGACACAGCGCTAGTCTGGTCTGTGGTTCTGGTTCTGGTTCTGGTTCTGGTTCTGGTCTGTGGTTCTGGTTCTGGTTCTGGTTCTGGTTCTGGTCTGTGGTTCTGGTTCTGGTCTGTGGTTCTGGTTCTGGTTCTGGTTCTGGTTCTGGTCTGTGGTTCTGGTTCTGGTCTGTGGTTCTGGTTCTGGTCCACCTGTCCTGAGGTTGTGTGTCTGTTGTGTGGCAGATGAAGGGCTGTATCCGGGTGCTGAAGGAGCAGCCTCCCAGCAGCGTGGAGGGACTCCTCAACGCTCTCAGGTCAGTTCACCTGCTCAACACAACATGACGCTGCTGCTGCTGAAGAGCCTTCATCACTGACCTCCTCCTCCTCCTCCTCCTCTTCCTCCTCCTCCTCCTCCTCCTCCTCCTCCTCCTCCTCCTCCTCCTCCTCCTCCTCCTCCTCCTCCTCCTCCTCCTCCTCCTCCTCCTCCTCTTCCTCTCTGCAGGTACACGACCAAACACCTGAACGACGAGACGACCCCGAAGCAAATCAAAAACATGCTGCAGCCAAATTAAGTCGACGCTCGTTGTTGTTGTTGTTGTTGTTGTTGTTGTTGAAACTACTGAACAAACCTTCAGCTCCAGTTTCTGTTGAACCTCAAGTTGTTTTTATTCTCATTTCAAAAGAGGAGGAGGAAGAGGAAGAGGAAGAGGAGGGTCTGGATTCACCTTCAGTCAGATTAATCCTGCTGTGAATCAGTGACTTCCTCTTTTCTTCTTCTGCTTCCTGAATCGGCTCTTTAACCCTTTCACAGCCGAGTTGGTTCCTCTTCCTCCTCCTCCTCCTCCTCCTCCTCTGATGCTAACTGGTTAGCAGCTTAGCAGCTCCAAATCAGGTGACTGAATCTTTTTATCCATTGTTGTTATTGTTGTTGTTGTTGTTGTTGTTTCATGCAGCTGTACTCTGCTTCAGTGTCGCTCCCCTCGCTCAGGTCGGCAGCCACGGCCCAAAGCACCAGCACCAAATCTCCCAGAATGCATTTCAAATGAACACATTTGACTGGTCACATGGTCCTGTAATTATGACGGAGTATTAGGTCCACGTTGACAAATAAATGAATCACCAAACTTCGAGAATAAAGTCGTAAATTCACGACTTTATTCGTAAATTTACTGTTTTATTCTCAAACTTCGAGAAAAAAGTACTGACTTTTTTCTTGTATGAAATGTACGACTTTATTCTCATAAGTTTATGACTTTTTCTCGTAAATTTACAAATTCTCGTAAATTTATGACTTTTTTCTCATATGAAATGTACGACTTATTCTTGTCGTAGTCGTACATTTCATACGAGAATAAGGTCGTAAATTTACGACTTTTCTCATATGAAATGTACGACTTCTTCTTGTAAATTTACGACTTTATTCTCATAAATTACGACTTTGTTCTCGTAATGTTATGACTTTTTACTCATAGGGAATGTACGACTTTATTCTTATAAATTTACAACTTTATTCTCGAAGTCTGTGTTTTTTGTCTCTCAACGTGGCCCTAATACTCCGTCGTACGTAATAATAATAATGATAATAATAATAACTTGCACCTTTAAAACAGAGTTCACAAAGTGCTTTGACAATCGAAGCTGCAGCAGCAACAGACTGAAACTGTTTTTATGTTCTCAAGACGAGATTTAAAAAAAGAAAAAGAAAATCTCGTCTCCTGATAAATAGTTTTATTTTCTTACTGAAAAGTGTTTTTATCTTCAGACTGAATGAGAGGATGAAGCGTGTGGCGCTACAGCAGCAGCGACGCCTGTTTGTCTATAACGAGAGGGGGCGGGGCTTAGCGAGGTGCAGGAGACGCACTGTGACGGTACCGAGAGGAGGCGGAGCTCTTTGTTCTGTGGCATTAAGTGTTCATGATGTTTGTTTGTGTTCGCCAAATAAAGGTTTTTTTAATTTTTAAGAAACGTCTGAGTCTTTGATTTGATCTGATTAATGGTTTCTTATTGACATTTATAATTCTAATTGTTTAGGTCTCTTGTTCTTCCGTCTCTTTTATGTTTCCGTCACTGTTCAGCGTTCGCCGGAAACACTTCCTGTTCTACCTGCAGTGTGTATATTGTGTGTATATTGTGTATGTGAAGGTGTTTGGTTCAGTTTGAGCCCTCCAGGCCACCGTACAAGCTGCAGCACCGTCTCACTTCCTGTGTTTTTGTGTCTTTTCTTCCCTTCTTCTCTTTTGTTTGATGTGAAGAAGAAACCGTTTCCTGTCTCAGACGTCATTAACCCGGCGTCTTGGTTCCTTCGTCGTATATTTGGCCTCTGGTTCCGACGCAAATGCAGAACTTGTGATTAATCACCGTCTGTGTTTTTCTCTTGTTTTCTGACAGAGGAACAGACTTAGTATTTTTAAATCCTGCAGAGGACTCATCGTTGTACTTCTGCTTCTCCAGTCTGCACATGTTCTGTGACGGCAGCTTTTATCTGCTGCACGCGTCGCCTGCTGCTAATGCCTGAAGCTAATGCAGCTAACGTTCAGACCAGAACCACAACGGAGACTTGAACCAAAACCCAAGGCAGAGTTGCATAAACTTAAACCTATCTTAAACTTAAACTAAAACCAACGTCAGAGCCTAAACTTCACCTTCGTCTTGTCTCAGCTCTCTGCTTCCATCTCTTGTGTTGGGGTCACCCGTGTTTTAAAGGTGTACAGAAACGGCCGTTTGTCGCTGAAACACGACTTTACCCGAGTAAGGTAAACGGATTTGATTGGTCGTTACTGAGCGGGCGGGATATTCAAAGCTTGGGGCGAGTCCGAGCTCCGTGTGTGTGTGTGTGTGTTTCAGACGTTTGAATGACGGATGACAGATCCAATATCAGTGGCTTTTGAATCGTGAGCAGGCTGACGTAGAATCCGTGCGCCTGCATTGTCCAATGCGAAAAAAAACAAAACACACTTTCATCCCGGATTTACTCAAAAATAGAATTTTGCACAAAGTTTGTCCCACATCGTCTGATAGATGAGTTTTTACACTAATGTTATGACCCAGAGTGGCTCAGATTCAGTTTTCCTTTAAAGAGGAACTACGTCTGGTCTCTAACCCTCCTCCTGGCCATGTGCATTTGTTTACAACAAAGCCGGCGAAAAACCACTACATGGAGCAGTGGATAAAGTTATATAACACATATAAATAAACAAAAGACTGCGCCGGGTTACGGAGCGAGTTTGTGTTGCGATGCTGCAGAGACGAGAGCGGGAACACCGGAGCGAGAGCCGAGTAACTACACTGATGCTGCTGCAAGGTTGGTTTTCAGCCAAAGCCAAAAGGCCTTGATGCAATAAATACATTTATGTGGTACTTTTATGCGTTAAAATCCTAAAAACGGGTCGGTGGCGACCTGAACACAAGAGGAAGGTTATAAACCAGACCCAGCTGAGGCCTGGACGGTGAAGCCAAACGAGGTAAAACATGAAGAACATGATGTCATAACTAGATTAAAAATTAATAATGGATGTGACTGTATTTTGATTTCCAGGGTGTTTTGTGATGACGGACAGAAGTGAAGATCAGACAGAGAAGAAGTTCCTGTGTGAGTCAGTCTGACTAAACTGTTGAACATTTATAATCATGGAAACACTGATCGGTTACAGTGAGACGATGATCATCCTTCCACACAAAGGTTTTACTTTTTGTCTCTTTTGTCTGAAGAGTCTTTGTTCATGAAATGGAACCGTTTTAATTCATGAGGAACACGACCCGAGGGACCGATTCACTGACTGATGATTGGTCTGTAGTTTAGATCTGATCCTTTGAAGCATCTGTTACCATGGTGATTTACCTGAGGTTAACGTATCCTAAACCTAAACCTGAACCTAAACTTATCCCGACTCGAACATGAAGCTGAAGAGTCAAACAGGAAGAATTAAAGTCCGTTCAGTCAGAGTCCTGCAGCGAAACGCCCTCACACACACACACACACACACACACACACACACACACACACACACACACACACACACACACACACACACACACACACACACACACACACACACACACACACTCTCTCTTTCTCTCTCCACATTCCTTGGAAACTCGTCATTTGTGGGAAGAACAGCTGACGGGAAGCAGCAGCACATTCCACGTGTGTGTGTGTATGTGTGTGCATGTGTGTGCGTGTGTGTGTGTGTGTGTGTGTGTGTGTGCATGTGTGTGTGTATGTGTGTGTGTTATTTGATAACCGTATTTCCAGCTCAGTCCCACATCAGTCAGATAACACACATTCTTCCTCAGTGGTTTCATGGTGGTCGTTGCTGTGACGACAACAGAGACCAACAAAACCTCAACAGCAGCAGATCAGAGGGAAGCAGACCTGGACCAGGATCTGGAGGAGGATCTACAGACCTACAGACCTACTGACAGATCTACAGACCTACTGACAGATCTACAGACCTGGACCAGGATCTGGAGGAGGATCTACAGACCTACAGACCTACTGACAGATCTACAGACCTGGACCAGGATCTGGAGGAGGATCTACAGACCTGCAGACCTACTGACAGATCTACAGACCTGGACCAGGATCTGGAGGAGGATCTACAGACCTACAGGCCTACTGACAGATCTACAGACCTGAAGACCTACAGGCCTACTGACAGATCTACAGACCTGGACCAGGATCTGGAGGAGGATCTACAGACCTACAGACCTACTGACAGATCTACAGACCTGAAGACTTACAGACCTACTGACCCGAAGATCTACAGACCTAAACATCTACAGACCTGAAGACCTACTGACAGATCTACAGACCTGAAGATCTACAGACCTAAACATCTACTGACCTACAGACCTAAACATCTACTGACCTACAGACCTACAGACCTGAAGATCTACAGACCTAAACATCTACTGACCTACAGACCTAAATATCTACTGAGAGATCTACAGATCTACAGACCAACAGACCTAAAGATCTACAGACCTGCAGATCTGTAGATCTACAGACAGATCTACAGACCTGATGCAGATTAAAGGATTCTTATGAATCACAGTCGACTTTATTGCAGCCACAACTGTAGTCCTTGTGGTTTTCCCGCCTCCCGCCGTCCCCCTCTCCGCGGCTGAGTCACGCTGGACAGTAAATAGTTTGTGGTCTCGGCTCGTGACTCAGATCCTGTTGGAGACAAACTCTGCAGCTGAGATTTCAAAATAAAAGTCTGGTGATATTTCATATTCCAGTTCTCACCGGTGGATCCCACGTTCAGAGCCAAACACTGATACGTCAGACATCAGACGTTTCCTCTCATCATCATCTTCTTCATCTTCATCATCTTCATCATCACTCACATTAAAAATGAGAATTAAATTGACTGAGAGGGAGAATAAATGTGTATTGATGATTAGTTTTCAGCTGCTCTGTAGTTTCTCTGTGTGTCTGACGGTGATGGACCTTCAGGGCCACCGTAGGGGACACAGCTGACACACGCCTCCTTTAACACCACTGGAAAAGAGAAAGAAAAATAAACAAAGTGAAAACTGAAGAAAACAAAACAACAAATGTCCCGAGAACATCACCTGTCTGCACCAATCCACACACATACACGCACACTTGATTGACAGGTCCAGGTGGGAGTGGGCGGGGCCTGCTGATTCCCAGAAGTCTCTAGTTTTTCTTCTCTTCTCTCAATGTAAAGAAAAAATAAATAAAACCCCTCAATATTTGAAATAACAAAGATGCCTCACAGAGTTGTTTTAGAGGTAAATACAGAGACTGATGATGAAAAACTGTCCCTGAAGGCAACGTGCATCAGAGGTTTTGCATGAATTTCCCTCTAAAACAACTCTGTGTGGTAACGTTGTGTTATTATCTCATAGCGTGGTGAATGTGCAGGTCACAACTTGTCCACCAGAGCGTTGTGGAGTTGTTGGATTGTGTATTTGATGAGTTTGATGAGGGAAACCAAGAAATCCCATAATGAGCCTCCGTAGCGTAGCTCTGAGCAGCTCACGGCTCTGCTCCACCGTTCTAAAAACAGCTTGCACCGACAATTAAAGGTAACGAACCTACTGCTATGACTATAGGGATTATGGTGATGGGACAGTTTGACTAAATGTTGAACTATCCCTTTAAATAAAGTTAGTTTAAACACGATGATACAGTTTCCTCCACATCTGGACGCTTCGGCTCCGGGTCAGAGTGACAGTTCGACCACAGCTTCACGTTATCTCTCCATGAATGAAAGCTTTGACTGTTATCTTATCTTTACAGGAGCGTGTGAAGATTAGATGTCCGAGCTGCTGTAAACTGTGTGGGCAGAGTGTGTGTCTGTGTGTGTGTGTGTGTGTGTGTGTGTGTGTGTGTTGGATTCCAGGAGTTCAAAGGAACCGGTGTTTTCGGCGTGTTTCAGGTGTGTGTCACCTGAGATCAAAGACAGCGAGAGGAAGCCGGGGGCGGAGCTTCTGTTGAACAAACACCTGCTCCAACGGTGCCACAGTTTGGCCACGCCCCCCCCGTTAATGACCTTCATTTAAAACGCACCGTTTAAAACAATAACAGCTGAGTTTATCACTGAACTGATCATTTGCATATTTCTTGTGAAACGTTAGCGTACGGTGGCCTGCAGGGACAAAAAAAACAAACAAACTCATCTTATCGCTAATTTTTCCACGACTGTTGAGATAAAGAGAAAACCACAGATATTTTCACAGAACCGGCTCCAAACAGGTCAGATCTCATGACGCTGTGTCACCTGTGGCGGTTAAAAATAAACCTGAGTTATCATCAAACGCTCTCACAGGTGGACCGCGTGACTCCGCCCACTTCCTGTCAACTGCTCCAGCTTTTACTGTTTCTACACGAGAACATACATTTTTATTCTGCATGTACATTTATGGATCTATTCCAGCTATTGACACATTTCTAGTCAGCACAAATATACATTTATCAGTATAAATACCATAAAGTCCATGACCAGATTGTAAAATTAATAAGAAATCGATTATAAAAAATGTTTTTTAACTGTTTGTAGCTGTTGCGTGTTCTCTAAAAGTCATCACATATAATGTTAATAAATGTGCATTAGATTTTACTGTTAATTTGATACATGTTATAAATTTACTATATCTATATAGAGGATTTACATTGATATGTCCATATGTGATCAAATCAATATCCAACAATATTAACATATCTATATATAAACATAATAATACCAGCCCTAAAAGTCCATGACCAGATTGTAACATGTTTAAAATTAATAAGAAATCGATTATAAAAAATGTTTTTTAACTGTTTGTAGCTGTTTGTTAGCAGTAGCAGCTGGTTAGCGGCTGTGTTCGTAGCAGGAGGCTCTAAAAGTCATCACATATAATGTTAATAAATGTGCATTAGATTTTACTGTTAATTTGATACTTTGGGTGATGTTATAAATTTGATTCATGTGATCACATCATCTGATTTCAGCCTTCAAGAGCTGAGTCTGCTCTGCTCTTTAACGTTACTGAGCTGATATGTTCCGTTAGTTTGTTTATGCTGGGTTTATTTCAAATCAATAAACACAACAATATTAACATATCTAAGGTATAAACATAATAATACTGCTTGCTGCTCAGATAATAGCTCATGAACACAGCTATGAACACAGCCGTAACGTCGCAGCCAACAGGTGTCTGTTGGTTCCAGATTAAATATGATAAAGTAAGGTTGTGATTTTAAATAATAAAAATAACAATATAATCACCTAATAACAATGACGTTATACAAACTAACGTTTAAGTGTAATAAATGACAGCTGGTGTGGACAATAATCACGCCAGTGAGTAGAGTAGACCCCATGCTCGAGCTGAACATGTAGTGAATCATGTTGCTAGGCAACCATGTCAACACATTCTACCATAATAGTTATCTCAAGAAAACGAACTTTGTTATCTCGAGATAACGAAATAATGGGAATGGCTCGTGTATATATCTATGGGAATGGCTCATAGATATATACACGTAGATGCCGCATCTGACGCTGCTGCCCATTGGAACGGACTGCCGCCGCCGCCGCCATCTTTTGCAGGGGCCTCGATGTTAGAATGCAATGATGATATAACGTGGGTGATCTAGAAAAGTCCTTAAATTATTGTAAATACCGTACTTGCTCATTCACCAACAATGCAGAGATGTCAGTTCTTCTGGAGAAGGAGGTGTGTAACTTTTACTTACTGTAGTACAGAGGCAGAGGTGTAGCCTAATTATATAGGTAGCGTCTACAGTGGTTTACACCAGCCTCATCACCATAGCAACCACACACTCGCTACTACCACAGCCGGGGATAACAGCTGATAAGTCGAAACATACAGGCAACAAAATAACAATTAACTAACTCTGTATATGCACTAAGATAACAATCTCACCCTATGATGCGTTACCTTAGTTTCATTTATATCAGATATCTTATCTACATCAAATTCAACAAGTTCATAACAAATATAAAATAACTTATTACTTGAGAAAAGTTATTCCACGTCTCTTCGTTTTGGCGTTTATTTCATGGGAACATCCGTACGCGGCACAAAAGTTTGGCATTTTGCCAGATTCACAGCTGTCAAACCCGGTCTGAGCGACTGCTTGTCAGATGGAACACCTGCAAAAGATGGCGGCCGTGAGGCAGTCCAAACAAGCCCGAATGCGGCATCTACGTGTATATATCTATGGGAATGGCTAGTGTGACGTCACGAATCACTTCCGTGTCCAACCCCTGCTGCTAACATATACAGAAATGCATGTTCTTCATTGTTGCCCCCCAAAACACACACACACACACACACACAGGGAACACTTATAAATTACATAGAGACGTTATATGAGCTAACGTTTTAGCCATAGCTAACTAACATTTCCTCCGTGACTGGACCACTGCTCGTACCGCAACCCGGTCTGCCTCCTCCTGTAGTATCTACACATGTGTGGAGCATTGTTTAGGTTGTGTTTTAATTAATCCTGTAACACACAGTGTGACAGTGCGCACGGTGACAGACATGTGCAGAGGGACGAGATCACGTCTGTAGCAGTGACTCCCGAGTCCTGACACTTAAACCTGAGCTGCTTCTCTACTGAAAAACTCTGACAAGTCAAACTTTAGGATGTGTTTCCCATCTGTCTAACCATGTATGAACCTGTAAACACAGCCTGGGGGACTCGTTCTCTGTCTCGCTGACCTCCGCGGTCCTGGGAGGTAGCGGAGACCGCCCGTCATGTCGGTCCTCCGCCCCTCCTGATCCGCCGCAATTCGGAAAGTTTCCACTCCTCCCTCACTTCAGCACCTGTGTGTTTACGCCACTTTTAAAAACTAAACGTAAGTCATTTCACTGTGCTGAAATGAGAGGAATGGACAGACCGGGCAGGAGCAACCAGCTCAGCGGCGTCTCGTCGGTCCTCGGGTCCTGGGAGCAAATTGGGACTCGGCCCTTAAGTTTTACGGTCGTATATATTTATGCTATATTGTGCATTAAATTCATTACATGTTTATTTATTCATTAAGGATCTGACCCGGCTCTGCCTATTGTTTCTATTCTGAATATCCTGCGATTGGACACGGAAGTGATGTTTTAGAATGTGATGACGTAGCCACTAGCCATTCCCATAAGTCGTTATCACGAGAAAACGGTAATAAAAAAATTTATACGGACCTGGCCCTTTAGGGCTTCCGTATAATACTACTGCTACTAATGATAATATGTTCTATTTATAGAAGACTTTGAAAACACCCAAAGTAACGTTACAAGGCAGAGTTAAATATATAAAGAATATATGTTAAATAATAAAAATAACAATATAATCACCTAATAACAATGAATAAAACACGTTTACAGTGTATAAATCAACATGAAATAAAGAAATGAAGTGACCAGACTGCGTACGCTACAACATTTATAGAGAATTTATAAAGAATAAATAAGTGTGGACAGAAGTATGTGGACACCTGAGGAACCAGACGGACCGGTCGGTGTCTGTGAATCAAACTGAAATTGATCTGTGTTAGATCAAACACACACAGACACACACACTGCTGCCCATTTAAGGAGTTTCCTTCCTCCTGGCGCTGCACCAGAGCGAAGCAGGAAACCGCTCCTCTGTTTGACTGATAACGGCGCCGCTTGGCATCATCACGGCCGGCGAACAGGGAACACATGTGGAGCTTTATCAGCCCAACGGGTCGAGGCGTCAGGTGTGGAGCTGCAGTTTTTAGCCTGTGTTGGTTAACCAGGCAGCAGCTGCCTGATTAGATTACACTGAAACTAATACCACTGTTTCCCACTCGTGTGAACCTGGCCTGGGGGAGGGGAGGGGGAGGGGGGGGGGTGAGCACTTTCATTCAAAGTTTCCACCAAAGTCCAAAAAACAAACAGTTCACAAGAAAAAGGAAAAGTAGAATAATCTGAGTATTTACTGAGAAACATTCTGAGGATCTGATGTTTTTGCATCTTTAAAATAAATTATGGCCATTCACCAAAACACCGACCGGACTCGTCGTTGTCTTCTGCACACGGCGCTGCCTGAACGAAGCTTTGTTACCGCTGCTGCTGCTGTACAGGAACAGTGACTAAAGTTACAGCTACTGTGGCGTTGACTTTGGACCCGACGGTTATTATTGCAACTCAAAAACAGAAGATAACAATAATGATATTCTCATTCATCCTGGTCATTGTTCTCTCTCTCTCTCTAATTGAATCGTAGACAACTGGACTTGTATTTGTCGAGGCAAATACAATTTGTCGCTTGTATTTTGTAAGTTTGTCGAGGCAAAACAATCTATGGTTGCTCAACACATCACCATTGGTCATGAGGGAAAATTCAATATGCAGCATTTAAAAAACAGCTGAAAACATGGCTTATTGTTCAGGGATATAGTTCTCTTGTTTTATAGGCACTTTACTCCATGAACTTTAAAAATATGCACTTTTTAACAGCACTTTACGACACTTTTATCGATTAAATGCGTTTTAATATTGTACTACTCCTTGCTCCTTCTGACTGAAGTGACTATAGTGTGATATTATATGGTATTTGTTCCATGTTGTACTTTGTTAGCTTTAGAGCGAAATCTGGCATATTTACATATTTATGTTCATGAATATGCAGAGTCCCGTTAGAAATAAACAAATAAATGAAATTAAAAAATACTTCTCACAAAGGGGTGTCAATCAATCAATCAATCAATCTCTTTATGATGTCAGTTTTAAACACTGTAGCCGTGGTAACAGGTCTCTGTGAGAGTCGTGGCCTTGGTGAAACTGAAACCTCCCTCAGTCTCACCTGAGCTGCTGAAGTCGGAGCGACCTACGACCGCAACTAGAAGAAGTTTCTGAGAAAAACGAGGCGGTGCGTTTGAAGCTCAGGAAACAACTCGGTATTTTTAGGGTTAGCGACGAGTTTCTGTCTGAAGTCTTTACACCGAGCTCTCAGTCGTTGATTTCTCCTCAGCTCAGCTCATTCAGGCTTTATCAGAACTGGCTGCTCAGAGAGAATGTGAAAGAAGCTAAAACTGACTGGGTCAAAGAGGACTTGGGGGTCAAAGGTCAACCATGACCCCACTGAACAAGTTGTGTTGTTGTTAATTATGGCACAATTTTATTTTCTGTCTTACATGAAGAAAATGATGATCACAACCAACAGGTCGAAGATCAAACATCAGTGTGACATCATACTGTCAAAGTATCAATTGTGATGTCACAACGAAGCGGTGACCAAAGCCCCGCCCACCTGGACTCCCCATCCAGCTCCGGTGGGATTTGGTTTTTCCGGCTCAGTCAGGTGTGGGAAGGTTCTTGAGAAGAAAACAAAACAAAAACCCTCCCACAGCTTCTTGGTTCTCATCACCGTTTTCTGAAAAGAGGATGTGATATTTAAGTTTGATGTTCACGCAAAAAAAGCACGCGCATTTAAAAGTCCAGAAGAAGAAGAAAGAGAAGATGTGGAGATGCTGTGAGATGTTTTTACTCCCACGCTGACGTTGAAGGTTTTTTACACTGTCGGCCGTTAATACACATCCACACATCCACACACACACACACATGACAGAGCTGCTGTAGCGAGCTGTGGTTTTGTTGCTGCAGTTGTTTTGCTGGTGTGATGGAGCGTGGAGCGTGGAGGGGGGTGGAGTGGGGCGGAGGGGAGACCCCACTGACTCACTGTGTTACTCACACATGCTGATTTCTGTCTTATGACACCTTCACATTTCCAGTTGAAGCAGCACGTTTTAGTTTTCTTTCCTTTTGATTGTTGTGTTGAGGGGAAGCCCCGCCCACACCGTCACCTGTCATCTCTGAACCGCCTGCCCCGGCCGTCGCCTTTGATACTGTTCAATAATCATTAATAAATCAATATGATGCTGCAGTGCAGATTCAAGCTGCTGCTGCGTTAGGCCTCCTGTTTTAAAACTGTAGCATAAACGCCTCCACAATGATCTACCTGCTGTTTAAAAGTCTGACTGAGTGGCAGCATTTTAGCAGGAAGTGTTTTAGTCAATAACCCTTTAATTTACAGGCCGCTTATTACAGGATAATGTCAAGAAATAACAATTAATTGTGTAGTGAAAAGGGAATAGCCTAGAAATAACAGTCAATCTCTTAGTAATATCATGTTTTCCATAAAAGCAATAAGACTCTGAATGAATTTTTTGGGGAAAGGTCAGAGTTTTTCTGCACCAAGTCTTTGCAACTGTCAATTACAATCAATTATTTCTTGTCTATTTCTACGCAATCAATCGTTATTTCTTGGCTTTATTTCTCAGCATTATTGACTGTTATTTCTAGACTACTATCTTTACATTATCACATAATTTACGGCCTGTGAATCAAAGGGTTACCAGTGTTTTCTATCAAACTAATTGATGGAAATAGAAGCAGCGTTTATTGGGGCAGATGATTGATCCTCAACGCGGCTTCAGCTTCCGTTTGTTCAGACGTTCAAGCTGCAGTTCCACCTTCCACCAGTAGTGTTGGTTTCCAAGACAAAAGCAGCGCTGTCTGAGTCGACAGAAGAAGAAACAAAAGTAGAAAAAATTAATCACCATAACCCCTATAGTCATAGCAGTAGGTTCGTTACCTTTACTTGTCAGTGCAAGCTATTTTTAGTACGGCGGAGCAGAGCCGTGAGCTGCTCAGAGCTACGCTACGGAGGCTCATGGGATTTCTTGGTTTCCCTCATCAAACTCATCAAATACACAATCCAACAACTCCACAACGCTCTGGTGGACAAGTTGTGACCTGCACATTCACCACGCTATGAGATAATAACACAACGTTACCACACAGAGTTGTTTTAGAGGGAAATTCATGCAAAACCTCTGATGCACGTTGCCTTCAGGGACAGTTTTTCATCAACAGTCTCTATTCACAAACCTACTGCTATCACTATAGGGATTATGGCAATGGGCCAATTTCCCAAAATTTTGAACTATCCCTTTAACAATAAGACTTAAAGGGTAAGTTTAACCCATGGTCTACCACACCGTGACACCGAGTTAGACCCCCCCACATCGAGAGATCAAGTCTTCCGAAAGCAAGCTCCTCTAGTTGTAGCGACCGCACGATAACCAGCATCAAAAAGCTGCTCATGGCCACAAATAACGCTCAGGTAATCGAAGAGTGGGTGAGTTGAGTTTTCATCTCTTTCCATTAGAAACCATTCAAAGCTAGCAGGTGTTTGATGTCTCATATTATGGGCTGGCACCCTGTTTGCTGCTGTTCTGAGTATTATTTGTGGCTACGAGCGGTTCTTTTGATGGCGGTTTGCTGGTGGAGATTCAGACTGCAGTGCTTTGCTGTTGTGCGCCAGAATGTCCCTTTAATACGATTCATCCTCTGCCAACGTGAACGATATTTCCTGGCTCAGGCATCAGAGGCCACCAGGCGGCCATGTTGTTTTCAGGTCTTCTGTCTCATTTTTCACACTTTTTGGACACAACGTCTCAGCAGCAACACGATGGACCTGATGACCAGAGATCAAAGGTCAAAGGTCAGGGTCAGTGTGTGATCTCACAAAACACCTTCTGACTCCATACCTCGCAGCGTCACACAGCGATGACGGGAAGACTTTGTTGTTTTCATACGAACTGTGGATCAACAGGATGCGACTGTTGTGGAGCGGCGGAGGGATACGAGCAGCGCGAGGCGGCGGCGATCCTGCTTCATTCGGTGGAAACAGGATATTGTTGCTGGAGCCTGAATCTGAGGCCTGAGGATCAGATTTTAAAGGTGTGTGTGTGTGTGTTTGCAGTGTGTGTGTGTGAAGCGTGAAGTGTGTGTGTGTGTTTTCTCATCTGTCGACCACAACAGCAGAAACTCTATTGTGTCATTCAACGTGTGTGGAAACTCTGCAGAGCCGAGCTGTGGTCGCTGCTTTCTCTGGCGGTGGTCTGCACGCGCACACAAGATTCACTTTCCACCCAGCGTGGGGGGGGGGGGGGTTCGGGCTGCACTCCACACTTGGGAAAACCCTGCTGCTGCTGCTGCAGGGGGGGTCGGGTGGAGGTGGGTGGTGGCCGACCGACCGACCGGGGGGTTTGTACCATGTCTGCGTCCCGCGGGAGCTGAGCAGGATGGGTGGGGGGAGTCCACAGAGTTCGTAGGTGACATGAACTCGATAAACAAATGAGAGCAAACAGATGGAACTTCTGTGCAGGTGCACGACGCCAGTGACGGGAAACAACAGAGGAGACGACATTTTACACAGAAACTAATCAATACAGAATGTGAGAAATTATTTAAAAGAGTATTTTTTAATTAAAATCTAAATTCAATTCAAATTCAAATTCCCCCTTTTTTCCCCCATGACTTTAATCAAAGTCTATTATTTATTCATATTTCTTAATTATAAGGACAGGTTCAGTGTTGCAGAAGCAGCAGAAAAAAGAATAAAATATGCATAAAATACAATAATATAGATGTTTAACTATGTTCAGTCCAGGAAGTGACATCATAAACAGTTAAGTGTTGGAATAGTGTCTTATCTCTATACTTGTCCATGTTATGTCATGTTTGTAATGTTATTGTTGTGCCATGTATGTTTTTAATCTGACTTCCCTGAGCCTCAGACTGTGAATTATAACTATTTCTACTTTTTTTTTTTTTATGTTTCAATCACAGATCACATATTTGAAATATGTAAGAAATGTTTTGACCAATCTTTAAACAGAGTGATTTGTCAGACACTTATCAGCATAGATATATATAAAAACTAGATTATGTGCCCAATGAAATGCGGCCATCTTAACATATTGACCAATCAGCAGACGTTTACGTGGATTACATGAACATATCCATCCCAAAAGTCGGACTGTCTGAGTTTTCCCAGGACGCTGGACCCAGTCAGACACTTATCAGGACCGTTGGAGCTCGGATTTCCCATGATGCCATGCGAGTGTTTTTGGACAGTCTCCATATCTTTTCTCTGTAACACAACACTGATGTGTCACCACTTATGGTGGAAGGAATCTGTATTATTTCAGTCTTTTCCTGAGAATTTCTCTAGAGAGCTTGCTCCCCCCAAAAAAAATCTGGATCAAATCACCGTTATGCAAATTACACTTAAGAACACTTAAACCACTTTACAACTGGAAATTCCCTCTAACGCATTCAAATCCCTGCGTGGACGTCCCCCGCTCCCAGGAAGTCAGCGACTGTTTGATGCTATTTGAATAACTCTGACTAGGATTTAACAGCCAACGCTGGATCTGAGCAACAATACTGTTAATTATTGAACCTGCATTCATGCAGGAAGGTTCATGTCCGCATGTGTTTGTCCTGTAATACAGACGTTAAACACTTCACAACCCAGTGTAAGGTAGAAAACTCAAGGGAAACACCAGTTAAAGGAGAAAACACACGTCTTATTTCTCTTATTGTGGACAAAAAAAGGACCAAAATGAACAAAATCCCAGACAGTATCGACACAACTCGACAGACCGGGTGTTTCCTCCTTGTGTTAATAAGAAACCAGTGGAGAGGACGGTTGGCAGGGCCACGGTTAAACTAGATGGTGCAACAACAGAGACAGAGCGGGAGAACTGGCCGTGACCTTGGCCGAGTCTCTGGACAAACCTCCCGTTTCACCCACTGAGCCGCAGAAACCACATTTGACGCCCGTTAAATCTCCTCAGGAAGCCGCGACCTCTTCAGGAGCCTGTAAACCTCCTCAAAGGCCTCGGCAACTGCACCGCCCAGAGTCAGACCGATGCCTCAAGCATTCCCAGAACCTCCTGAGTCACAACCGGGAGCTCAGGAAGCGCTGACAATTACACCGCAGCCCAGAACCCCTCGAAGAACCCGAAGCCATGAACAGCAATTTATAACATTCTTCAACCTGGTTTCCTCATGTTTTAGGTCTAAAAGAATGAATCTGCAGATTTTCTTTTTAATGTCTCCTGTTCTGCAGTAGTTCTGTCTGTCCCCGCATCGCCACGGCAGACCAGATGGATCTTTACATCCCATAAAACCATTTTAAACATACACTGAATAGTTTGTTCACTTCAAGAAAGAGGACATGTTTATAAAAGGAGCTGTAATACAACAGATCTACAGCAGAACAGGAGATAGAAAAACAAAACCTTCAGGAAACTCGAGCCCCAGGTTGAATTTGCCTGGAATTGTCCTTTACGACCTCCACCCCCTGAAAAGAAAAGACTGTTTACGTCCCTCAGAAACCTCCAGAACAACAATCGTCGACCTCCTCCTTGGACATTTACAGCATTGACTCCTGATGAACCTGCCCCCCCCTCCCGACCCCCCCATGATGCCACCTGCTGAGTCACCCCAGCTGTTGAGCCCACAGACAAATGACTCAGCTGAAAAACTCATTGTGGTATAAATAGAAAGTATGACCGGGCCTTTATTGACACCCCAGCCTCGTCCTTCTCTGGTTGCACACATTCACCTTCTGTTGTTGCTAAAGGGATAGTTCAACAATATAGTCATAGGAGTAAAGTAGGTTCGTTACCTTTAATTATCGATGCATGTTGTTGTTACAGTTACAATGTTACATTATGAGACACAAGTTTTTCATGTGTCGTAATGTTACATATTATTATTATCTCATAGTGTGGTGAATGTGCAGGTCACAACTTGTCCACCAGAGTGTTGTGGAGTTGTTGGATTGTGTATTTGATATTTGAGTTTGATGAGGGACATTGGACCTGTACCATTCACTGAGCAGCTCACGTCTCTGCTCCGCCGAGCTCAAAACAACGTGCACCGATAATTAAGCTGTTTCACCTCTCTGGGTCTCCTGGTCCTCTCTGTAAAGGCAGCATGTGAAAGTTCCTCATGCTTTTATTTTGACAGAGCCTCCTCATGGTGTTCAGCTCCGACACAGCTGCTCATTTATTCACCCGTCACAGCAGTGAGTGGTTTTATCTAAAACCACATCACAGCCGTAAAAATAGATCGTCCCATTTCAAGGCTCCCTCAAATGCATCATGCTTTTTCCCCCTTCTTCTTCTTCTTCTTTTAAAGCTATTCTGGGACATTTTTTGCATATATTTCGATAGGACAGCGTAGAGAACAGGAAGACTGAGGAGAATGACACGCACAAGGATTGTTTTGGTTGGAAGTCAAACCGGCGATCAGCGCCGACATGGGACGTGCTCTCTAACCATTATCTTTAAAATATCCCAGGATTCACCGCGCTCCAGTGACGAGAGTAAACGGCGAGCGTTGCATTTCCAGGCAAGTTTAGGATGCAGCGGTTAGGACGGGGACGGATCGTCCAACGAGTCTCCAGATGTGTCTCTGGGTCTAAGTGGGCGAGGACCAATTAGAAACCTCCAAAGACCCAGCCAGTCGACCAATGGTGTCACTTCATCACTTACTCATTCTTTCCTCTTTGTTTCTGTCAAAGATTTCAAAGAAAACCCGAAGTACAGACTCAGCTTTTTACAGGACGACGGTCTGAGCAACATGATTGAACTTCCCCCATAAACGCTGCAGAGACTTTAATCTGTGAAACCAACGCTCAGATCAGACGGAGAGCCGACAGCTTTATGATCTGTGTCTCAGATAAGACTCAGATAAAAACCTCTCTCAGTATCATTTATTGTGAAAACACCAAGTGAAAGTGTTTCCTCCTCCTCAGCACCACCACAGGAACGTGTGGAGGTTTGTTCATCGTCTCCCACGCGTTCCTCTGGTTGGTGTCATCCAGAAACCACAACGTCTCATACGGGGCAAAGAGAGAAGAGCTGCTCCTGACAGGACGGACTCAGGGCCTTTTCACACCCATGTCGTTTGGTCCCGACTTCTCAGTTTGATCCAAACCTAAACTCCAGGTGTGAAAGGAGCAGCAGACCATGTTCCGTAGCAAAAGGACCAATATTTGGTCCGACTACAAGTGGTGGTCTCGGTCTGGACCAAACCAACCAAGGCTCGGACCGCGTTAGGACCTTCGTATCAATGACAGGAAGCTTTTTCTGCTTCTGCTCTTGATTTACGCTTCAGGAAGTTACGTCACGCTGACCAGCTGACACAGAAAAACAAAACAAAACTAGCCTAGCAGTGAAAACAAAATCTGAGACGTTGTATATGACCTTGGTACAATAACTGATTACAACCTCACATTTCAACTCCACAGTGAAAACCTGTTTCCCTAAATGTCTTTTTCCTCCATTCAATCCTCGATGATTTCTACAAATGCTCATCAATCCATCCCATCATTCAACGTAACAGTCTAAACTAACAGCCTAAACAAAACAATCAAACTCAGCAAAACAATCACAGGAAAGGGACATGAATCACTCCACATCTACAACACACGGGTCAAGAGAAAAGGTACACAACTCTCAACAGACACAAGACACACACCACACAGTGATTATCAGAACGCAGATACAGACCATCATCCACTTTCATCCTCACCTCAGTTCGACTCATTTTAACTTCTCTCTTTACCGTTGTTGTGTTTAACCCACCATGTTGTGGATATTAATGGACATTTATGGACATTGTGTTGTGTATGTTCGCACCTGCACTAACGGTTTTTTGCAACGAAGTTCCCAAACGGAGAAAAGTAAGTCGGCTAATGTTGTGATGACGGTCTCTCTGTCAGGATGTGCAGGCGGAAGGAGGACCCAAATGCAGGAGACTGCGGACTTGAGAACTAAAGTTTTAATAAACAAATAAACAGCCAGGGACAAGAAACCACGAACACAAGGAACTGAAAGCAACACAAGACTAAACACAACAGAACTAATCAAACCAACAAGCAACAGGTGAGGAGACAGGAGGGCAAAGAAACCTGATTGGTTGAGACACACAAGGAGTAAGGTAACGAGGGTTAGGGCAGGTGTGCAAGGAGACGAGGAGGGAAAACACAGGAAGACAAGACAAGGACTACAAAATAAAACAGGAAACTAGAACAAGACACAGACCTTCAAAATAAAACCAGACTAAACAGGGGAACACAGAAACTAAAAGTCCACAACTAGAAACAGAACAGAAAACCGGGCCACTATGGCGGAAAACCTGAGGGTCATGACACTGTCCCTCTGTGGACCGATGGGACACCTGAGACTTGGACGTGTCTCTGGATCGACGTGAGCCACAGGAAACAGATTCTCAGCTCGTGAGTCTCAGTGACGGATGAGACTCATCGCTGACCGTCCGTCCTGACGAGCAGCAGCAGCAGCATTAACAGCAGCAGCAGCAACATGACTCAGCAGTTTGGACCTGCTGCTGTGAGTCAGAGGAGAGTCACAGCGACTCGGCACTTTTCTCTTTACTAACGTTAATGTAACAGAGACCACACACTCTCACTCCCTCTCAAACCTGAGGATATAAAACCATCCACTGACTCTGGTGTTTCTCCATCTGCTGCCAATTATAAATATAATATATTTACGTATATTTACGTATTACTGTAATAAACGGAGCAGTGTGTGTGACTGAGGTGAACTTTGATCTGGTTTCTCTGAGCTCAGTCTGACACACTTGGCTGCCGTCCACTTGCCTTCAGATGTCACAATAAACCACCCCCCCCTCCCCCCCCCCCACCCCTCCCTCCCCCTTTAATTAAAGCCATAAGTCTCCTCTCTGTCATCATGAACTCAGGGAATTAGAAAAAACCGTCTCACACTGTGTAACGTTGACAGAACCTTCTGTGAATGAAGGGCTTTTATTTTGAAATCCTGATGTATTTCAGTCATGCAGCTGATTTCACAACGAACCAACCGAAGAAGAAAAGTATAAAAATAAAAAAAACTATACATGAAATAAAATTAATTTAAAAAAATACAACAACAATTATTCAAGGTTTAGAAACTATTGATTAAATATTGATCGTTAACGTTGTTTCTCAGTTTCACACTTTCAAAACTCTGTTGTTGTTCAGAGTTTATCAATTAAAAAACAGCTAAATAAATACAAACAGAGAGACCCAGCTGGTTGCAGACCAGCCGGCCCCAGTGCATTGTGGGCCATGAGCCCCAGTGCATTGTGGGCCATGAGCCCCAGTGCATTGTGGGCCATGAGCCCCAGAGTCCAGGTTCACGATGAGAGCGTGAGGTTAATGTAAAGTCCTGAGCTGCTCCAGCCTGTGTTTCAGCTCCCTGCTCCTCTTCCTCAGCTCGTCCTTCGTCGCCAGCAGCCGCCGCTCGTCCTCCTGGATCTCCGTGATGAACGCCGTCGCCTTCTTCAGGATCACCACCTTCGCCGCCTTGTCGTTGTTGGCGACGGCGGGGACCTGGTCCCTCAGCGCCAGGAAGCTCATCTTCAGCTCGCTGCGCCGCTGCCTCTCCAGCACGTTGTGAGTCCTGCGTCTGTCCTCGCTGTCCTCGCCGCTGTCCGACCGCGGGCTCCAGCACCTGCGCCCGCCGCCAGCGCCGCCAGCGCCGCCGCCGCCCGGCTGCCTCAGCGTGGAGCCGCTGATCTCGGCCTTGACCCTCTTCACGGCCGGCGGCTCCGGCTGCGGCGCGGCGTAGTTGTGCTGGTGGATGCTGATGTGGGAACGCTTCAGGACGAGCGGCGACGGCTCCGGTCGCCGGGACGACTTCCGCCTGTCCACCGTCACCACGTCGATCTCTTCATCCTCCTCCTCCTCCTCCTCCTCCTCCCCCTCTTCTTCTTCTTCTTCTGGGGAAAAACAAAGGAGATGCTGGTGTCAACAACAACAACAACAACAACAACAGGTTCTACGCTTCAGATGAAAACGACACCAGAGTTTCTGTTGAGGCTTAAAAAGCCTAAAAAAAGTCTAAAATTTTAGGCCTTAAATTCTTTTAAGTGTTGAGTTTAAGTCTTTATTTTCTTATGCACATGCAACACAACCTCGATTATGCCTTTTTGAATGTTTTTTCAATTACAAACGCTTCTATATTGCAGCCAATTAACTTTGCATTTTGTGTTGTGTCTTAAATTTGAGTTGCTGCGTCTTGAGATCTTCTCATGGATCAGCCCTTCAAAATAAAAGACTCTGGATTAAAGGAGGTGTCTTTTCAAAATAAAAGCCTGTCTCACCTGATTCGCTGTCGCTGCAGCTGAGCGGCGGCGTGTCCAGACACACTTCCGAGCCGACCTCCGTCTTCTCGCTCAGGGGCGTGTACGGAAACACCACGGACGGGTCGATGCAGTCCGTCGCCGTGGCGTGGATGTCCTGCAGGTAGGCCTTGTTCACCTGAGCCCCGCCCACTTTTGGGACCGCTGCCGTCTCCTGGCTAGCGTTGGCGTCCTGGCGTGCGCGCAGCAGGGCCAGCCTCTCCGACACCACCTGCTCCAGCTTGGTGGCGGCGGCGAAGCTGCTGCTCCACATGCAGTCCTGGATGATGAAGGACTGGAGGAAGGCGTCGGACGGGTCGCAGTCCTCGTCCAGCAGGGCGGACACGGCCTCCAGGTGGTCGGCGGCGGACAGCGGCGAGACGTCGGGGCAGGACGACGAGGAGGACGAGGACGGCGTCCTGCTGGGGGACAGCGGGGGCGTCGGCAGCAGCTCGAACTTCTTCCAGATGTCCTCCCCCGGGCCCGGGAGGAGCTGGCTCCGCGGCGGAGGGTAGAAGTCCTCCTCCTCGCCGTCCAACAGGAAGTAGGGCTGCACCGTGTCGTAGTCGTAGTCGTAGTTGGTGCTGGACATGGTTAGAACCGGCGGCATGGCGGCTGCCTGCGGGGGAAACACCACACAAGGTTAACTTTGGATTTATAACATGATGAATGAGCTGCTCTGTTGTTACAGGACTTCAGCATATCTGAGATCCAGCTGTGTGCAGATGTTGAGACGGTGCTGCTGTCACCAAACACTTTGATTTCTGACGACTGAGACTTTGCAACTACTTTATAAACTTTTATTCTAATGTGCGACAGTTGGAGGAAACTCCATCTGAAGCAACTTAACTTTACATCTATTGTCATTATGATTCATAAATCTGACTCCAGAACAAGTCACTGATGATTCAGCTGCTACGAACCCACCGAACAAACACTGGAGGAAACTAATGTTGACATCCATCTATCTATCTATCTATCTATCTATCTATCTATCTATCTATCTATCTATCTATCCATCCATCCAGATGTTGTCAGGTGAGAGCTGCAGAGGCTGTTGGAGATCAGCAGCTTCCGGTCACCTTGGTGATGATCAGATTTAAATTAAGGCTCATCATTGTTGATGCTCTTATTCTTTAGGTTTCAGATGAAAGTTAAGAAAATAAACTCAAGCGCAAAAACTGAACAATCCAACAGTAAAAAAAATAATAATAATAACAGAGAAAAAACTTGTTACAAAAACGAACAGAAAATCTACAAAGTGTAAATAACCTCCGGAGAAATTAACTGTTATTTTTTTATAGTACCGAGCTGCAGCCGCATCACTCACCGTTATATCCCGGGATAAAACTTTAAAAGTCCGAGGTGAAAAGCGAGTTAAAGTCCAGACGTGAGGCGCGAGTCTTCACAGCCGTTTATTCCAACAAAGTCCGTGAGTGAAAGTGACGTCCTCTTCTGATCGGAAATCGATAAGTGGGAGAGTGATCAGTTAATGGTGTTGACTCCTCCGCTGTCTGACGGTGACTCACTCCGAGCAGCTGCTCTCAGACCTTTAATACCCCCCCCACCCCTCCATCCCACCTCCTTACCCCTCCCCTCCCTCCCCATCTGTCGTCATGCGCAACTTTCGCGCCAAATGTTGGTACGTAGTAAACCGAAACGACCTCGGAGCGCGTTGGGGACAGCGCGACAAATGACGTCGACGCCTTTTCCGTCAGAAAACTTGGACTGTGATTGGTTTGTTCTCATTGAAGCGAGCGGAGAGATGCTCCGAGGAACGGGACTAGTTCGTTCCGCGGATGTGTACTGAACACATCCACGGTACTGGAGCGGTGAGGCGGCAGGGTGGTCCACGCTGACTGTAAATGATGCAGACGGAGAAAGTTCCGGGAATACAGCACAGCAGCACCCATTCAGTCAGGAAAACAACATTCAATACAACAAACAAACAAGAATATACAGTAGCTTGAATAGATCAATACACATGGAACTATAGAAATATATGAGAATAAAAGGAAAAGAATAGGCTACAAAAAGGGATATTAAAAATACCTATATTAAAATAATAGTTCTAATAACATAATTAAAATAAACCAATAAAATATTTGAATAAAGAAATAAAGATTATTAACTAGTAAAAAGAATAATGGAATATATTTTTTATATATAACTATAAATCTTAGAGGTCACTGTGCAGTGAGTAATGCATGATGGGAGTTCAGGTGTTACTGGATGATCATTTGATTGATGCTGAATAAATGAATGAATGAATGAAGGTGAGCTGCTTTCACCTTCAGTAACTCTTTACAGATAAACAGTCACGTAACGGAGATAAACAAACCAGATGTGATGGAGACGAGCTGCTCTGTACTATACATTATACTCCATGACATCACGGTGGTGGAGTGAAGTACAGTCGAGGGGGAAAACAAACTTTTCTCTGTTGTGGTGGGAAATGAAACCGTCACACTGCTGCCCCCTGCTGGCTGGGGCAACACACTGACTCTGTCTCCACACTTATGCCCTTCTCTTCTTCACTTGAGCAATTCTTGTATTTCCTCTTGTTGTAAACACTTAAAATAATCTGTTGCTCTGTATAAACTGAATCATTGCCTTCATCTGCTGTGATGAGAAAAACGTTTATTCTGCTGCCCCCTGGTGGCTGCAGCGACACACTGCAATGAATGTAAAACAGTAATACCAACAGTGTGTAGGCTACTACAGACTAAAACAACAGTTCAAGCGTTCTGTAACAGTGGTTCTCCACCTTTTCGGAGCACTGGGCCCCTGCACATGTTTTAGCAACCCTGAGGACCCCCACTTCTCTCCCGGCAGGAGGTGGAGGGGCAAAAAAGGCGCACAACAAATTGACAGAAATAGCTTTTTGTTAATTGCATCATTCCATCGTTGTTAATGCTACATACAACAACAACAACAACAACAACAACAACAACAACAACAAATACTGAGTTTTACACCATCTTCCTGTGCAATATTTCACAATAAAGCCCAATTAGGAAATTAATTGAGTCTGTCCACTGAAACGACCAAGTTTGACCAGTTTTCCATTAAAACGTATGGGACTGGGGGAAATACCAATAAACTTATGAAATGATAATCGCGCCAGTCAATATTTTAATATAAAGTGATGAATGTCTGTAGAGGTCACTCATAAAATGATATGTTATCATTTGAAGTACCCCTTGCACCCACCCATTACACCAAGTACCCCTGGTTGAGAAACACTGTTTCATTATGTCAAGTCTTCGTTTTGCAATCCTGTTTAATTAACCGACATTAAAATGTACTTAAAGTGTCAAAATGAAAGTTTTTGTGATTCTTTGTGCCATTTTACATTGTTATTCTTTTTTTATCATAACATTATTTATAGTTTTGAGTAATTACATTGATTTAATTGGATGTTATTATTATAAGGTTATCATTTAGTGTGGTGAGGTGTGGTGATGGGGTAATGTCTTGTAATGTCACGTAATCACAATTGACTGTAAAAAACCACCTTTGGTTTATTCCAAGATACTGTTTCATCCCTGGTTGAGGGTTCAAACACCTTGCCTCTTAAAGCCTCGGCCTGGACATCAATGTACCTTCATCACCATTTAGAATAATCGATCACACCACAGTAAAACAAGTCTACTCACAGCCTCCAGGACTCTTCTGTCTTGTTTCACCAGTGTTCAGCAGCCTGCAGCTGAAAGACGAAGCAAAAATGTAAAATGTTTCTCTATGTCCGACCCTGCTCTCTAACCACGTGTTCATTGTCTTCCATTGACCAGAAGATCAGAGTGAAGGAGGAAACTGAACGTGACTCACCTTTATCAACTTGAACCTGGTTATTTTGACCATGAGCGTTGATAAATGGGATGAAATTCAAAATATGTATCTCTGATTCTTTAGTGTTATTAAACAAATAAACAAGAACTTTCTGATAGTTTCCAACGCAGGCTTTGGAATGAACCATCGAGGTAAAAACCAGTGGTTTGGACCATTAGACCGTCAAGCTCAGGTGGTTGAGATGGTTCTTCTTCAGATCTGATAGTTTCCTATATCTGATATTTTATGTAGTGCAATTCCATCACAAAACATCAACTAGAGGGCAGTTTGGTCCCTGGGAGGAATATTATGAAACAGCCTTTATTAAAACAGGTTTATCACCTTTCACCCCCCTCACCAGCAGGAGGCTTCTCCTTGGAGTTGTGGCCTATTAGAAGGTGTGGGCATATAAACAGTCCAGCAGATGGCGTCGTTTCATCGTCTAATGATAAGGACCCTTTTCTCCACTTGATGCTGAAACTATAGTCTAAGCTCTTACATCCATATTCTCTCAACACTTTGGCCACAATGGGTTTGATTATTTTGTTACTAACATACAACGGCACATTTGGATTTAGTCTTAGTAGAGACATTTCAGGACCTTCTGCTGGCATTATCTTTTATTCAAACGGGACTTTATTTGAAATGAGAGTTTCCAAAAAGACCAGACTGAACTTTAGGGAAACAATGCAGCAGAGAAACTAATGGATATTTTATCACAGAAAGAAAAACAGGATGATGTCATAACAGAAGCTGTGACACGAATTGATTGTTTTCACTGTTCAACTCTTCAGAGTCATTTTTCTTTGCCCTGTAAAACCTCCCACTCAGAGGAAAAACCACACAGCAGCTTCAGCTGAGCCGTCACCCAGCAGCAGCAGGGGCTGATGGGAGTTTGAGGAGCCGTCAGAAACCACGTGGCCTCGTGGTCTGAGCTCACAGCTCGTCCTTGTTTGGCCTCAGCAGCATCAGAGCTCCACTTCTCCTCAGCTTCTCCAGAGGAAACACCACTGATTCACAACATGCTTTTCCTCCCAGCTGCTGCTCTGTGCTGTCTGTGTTCAGGTGAGTGTTTCCAGCCAATCAGGAGCCACACACTCTACCTGTCACTACCACCGTCACACTGACCTTCATCTACCTGTCTGTGTCTCTGCAGCACTGGTTGCCATGGCAGCAGAAGAGCTGGTCCAGGACCAGTTATCATTGACCAGGACAGTCGGTCAAACAGCCTCCTTCACCTGTGAAGGAATTGATCAGTGTGATCATGAATATATGGACTGGCACCAGAAGAGAGAGGAAGAAACATCCGCATGGATTTTTGGTATTCACAGGCAAACTGGTGAAATATATCGATATTCTAATCATCCTCAGATAGGTGATTTCACAGTTTCTAATAAACAGAACGGGAACTACGGGTTGAAGATAGAGAACGTTAAACTCTCTCATTCAGCCTCCTACTACTGCGCCTGTTGGAAGAAACCTCCCCACAGTGAGAAATGATCCGTGCAGCCTGAACAAAAACCTCCAGATGAACAGATGTCAAACAGCGTCAGTGACAGGAAGAGAGCAGTAAACCACAGCCCAGGTTCACACACTTCACCTCCACATCACACACCTTTTCTAGACTTTTCTTTGATGTTGATCCATGTTGTTATCAGATATTTCAGCAGCTTTCCTGTTGTTCCACACACTGAGGACAGAGAAGAAACACAGAAGCTCAATGAGAAAACAAGAGCAACAGAAACAGTCAAAGGAGCTAAATGAATCAAATCATATCCAACATAAAAACTCTGAACAACAAACCAACTTTAAAGCATGTGATAAAACTGGAGCAATGGTTCATCCTGAGGGGAACATGAACGTCTGGACCAACTTCAATGTGAATATTTGTTGATATGTTTCAGTGTGAAGCCAAAAGAAAAGAGAAGAAGAGACAGTGATGTTGATGTGAACGTTAGAGAAACACATGATGGAGCTGAAACATGATCCTGGTTCATAATGTGGACTGGTTCAGCTCAGCTGACACATTCAGCAGCAGACGGGTTTTTGTACTAGTCTTTCTCACTGTGGAGGATCAGACGAGAACTACCACATCTTTGGCGCTCGAATTCAACTGTTTGTAACAGGTAAGAGTTGTCAGTTGTTTTATTGAAGAAGTTAAAATGTGTTTGTCAGTTTCTGCTGTTTCAGACTTTACATGTTAGTTTGTTCAGAGTTTAGTACAAAGTTCCTGATGCAGCCGTTCTTCAATGACAAAGTTCAACCATGAGTGAAAAGAGGTTTGAATCTCTGAACAGCAGAAGGAATTCTTTATTTCTTTATTTCTGCTGCAGCTGAAACGTTTGTGAAGAGTCTAAAAAGTGTGATATTGTGAGTTCAGTCTGGATTCTCATCATCTGCTGCTTCATCAACCATCACACGGCTTTTCTTTTCTCTCTTCTCCTAAAGTCAATTCACATTTTATGTAAACTAGACTATTTAGTCTAAGAACAACAAATGACTCATGAAAAAAAATGTATTTATGTAAAATATTACATTTAATAATCAAACAAAGATAAATTGGTGATAATAATTCATATTAAAAAAACATTACAAACATAGTTGTATTAAAATTGCGTGAACATGTTTGATTGTGTAAAATATATTGAATTGTATTTTTAATTGATTTGTTTGATTAAGAATTATTCTATATATTATTATTATTATATTATTATACTCATGTAGTAACAGTTAATCACATTAAGTTCACAAATTCACAAATTAGTTTAATGTAGAATTTAGCTTAAAAAAAAGCTCATGTGTCAATATTTTAATCATATGATGACAGTAAATATTTAACAAATGTCTTTAATAATACATAGAATTAAGTTGTAATGTATAAAATGTATGGTTGTGTAGAAGTTAAAGCAGATATCAGGTGAATATTTTTGTTAATCTAAGTCCTAAATGGTCCTATTTTCCGTTAGCATCACATGAATCAATATTTATTTAACTGAAACACAAATTAGTTTAATGTAGAATTTATTTCAAATGATTATAGTACATTTATTCAACAATAAAATTAATTAAGTTTTAATGTATAAAATATATCCCCATCCCCCATGACTTGATATGGTCGTGGAATTAAACCTAAACCCAACAACTTAATTTGTCGTTGTCAGAATATTGCATGTTATGTGTTTTTTGTAATAACACTAACTTGGATTTTAAAATTATTTACCTTTAGGGAATCTTAAGACTATATATTTTAAACGTAACATTAATATTGTAAATATGTATTTTATTAACAAGTTTAAAATATATTACATATATCACATCATGAGGAATGAAGATTTTTTCCATGTGTGACTTTGTTGGAGCTGATCTTTGTCAGATGATAAACATCAGCACAGTAAATGTGTGTGGAGGTGAGTTCAGTACATTTATTTATTTAAAGGTTTAGGGATCAGGGACATTGCACATTAAGAAAAAAAATTGGAAAAATATAAACACGCCAGAATTAGCTGAAAGACTATTTTGCATCTGTTGTCCCTGGACAGATGTTAAGAGTCACCCTAAAAACTAAAAAAAATTGATTATCACTATATAATACATTCAGTGATTAAAAAAGCTGGATAGTGGACAAAAGACAGAGATCTCAGCAAAAGTCCATGCATACACTAACATAAAACTCAACTCAAACAACAGCCGCTAAAAACAAAACAGAAGCAACATTAAGCAGCAACACCAACAGAGAGAGAGAGAAAAACTCAATGTGTCTGTGCTACTTGTTGCTGCTGTCAAGCTTCAGATGTGCAGGTAGTGAAGCCCGTGGTGAGCGTGTACCCAGCAGCATCCAGAGCCCACCTGGAGGGGAGGAGCTCCCTGCTGTGTCTGGCCTCAGCCATGTCTCCTCCTCTGGTCCAGTTCTCCTGGAAAAGACAGAAGGAGGATGGTCCTCTGGAGGAGCTGCCCCCTGCTGAGGGAGAGCAGCTGCAGCTCACAGAGCCGGGACGCTCCGCCGCCATCTTGCTGGTGGATCGGGACGCCTTCTACACGTATAAATACCGCTGCTACGTCAAGCACGAGGGGGGCACGGTGGAGGCCCAGGCAGCACAAGGTGATGGAGGCTTGGTGACTGTGTTGAGCAGTGATTCAGCTTCATGTGGAGACTCTGTCACAGAGAGCAGAGCAGCACAGCACTGACATCTGACTCCTTTTCTGTTTCAGAGGTTCCAGCTGCAGCAGCCCCCTGTCCTCCAGAGAGACAGACGGCACACCTGGCAGCTCCGCACCAAGCTGACTGTAAGACCCCCTGCTGCCTCTCTGCATGGACAGCTCCAATGTTGTATCAGTCTGTTCACTCTCTGCTCATCACATCACACTTCAACACACACTCCCTGATTCTGTCCCAGTGTCCAACAGCACAACAAAGTCCAGTCCCAGAGCTTTCACTGGCCCATTCCGACTGATAACACGTGTTGGAGGCCTTGAACTCAATCTGAGGAGATACAACAACTGTAGGGACTGAATCTTAGAGCTGCACTCAGTCAGGTTTCTATTGAAGAGTCAATCTAAGGACTCAGTGTGAGGTCAAAGGTCACATTGAACTTGTGGTTGTTGAGTCCTTCTGTGAATCAATAACCACCTGTGTCTTTGGACTTTCCATGTGATGGTGGAGTGATTTGAATAGTCATGGCCAGTTGACAGGAGAAGGTGATGGAGGCTTGGTGACTGTGTTGAGCAGTGATTCAGCTTCATGTGGAGACTCTGTCACAGAGAGCAGAGCAGCACAGCACTGACTGGTTTCTCTTTGACTCCTTTTCTGTTGCAGTGGTTCCCCTGGATCCTCTCCGGCCTCAGTGCAGGGTGAAGCTGCTCTGTCTGCTCTACACAGTGCTGATAGTGAAGAGTCTGCTCTACTGCTGTGGACTCTCTCTGCTGATGAGCCTCAGCAACAAGGGACCGTCCACCTGCTGCACACAAGCTGACTGACTGTTTCCTCTTCCTCTTTTCTCTCCATCACATCTCATCACTTCGTCTCATTTATCTCTTTGATCACGGCTCAGACATTTAAACATAAATTGTTTAAATGCTCAGAAATACAAATCCAACAAATCTTTCTACATCTTCAGATAAAGTTGACCACAGATATTAAATTGTACTTTCATTTAATTATGTTGAAAATTGTAATTATTGTTTTACTTTGATGCTGATGTTTATTTTCAATTATATGATTGACTTTTGTAATAACAGAATTTAGTTGCATCGTTACCTGCTTGGCAATTTTTCTCATCCTGTTTCTCATTTTAATACATTCTGGTCATTTACCATGCTTATGTTAAATTGTTTCAGTTTTACTCTTTGAATAAAGCGACAGTATTCATGGTTTGTTGACTACATTCATCACTGATTTCCATTTGGCTTCAGGACAAATTATCAGAAAAAGAAAAACCTGCATTGGATGTTTATGCTGACACCTACAATTAGCTTGGTTCTGGGTGTGAGTGGCCTTTAATGTATTGTCATAGAACAAACATCAACAATGATGTGACTATAAGAAACACAAGACCAGGAAATGTAGACAACCATAAACATGTAGCTGTTTTAATATGAACATGTGGTCGTGGGTGTACCACAAGGTCCAACGCTGCGTCCTCTCATCATTTAGGTTTTACATTAATCGTGTTTTACAGTTGTGTTGGTGGGGCTGTTAAACTCTATGCTGACGACACTGTTATTTACAAACATGAACCATCAGCAGACTGAGCAGCTGTGAAACTTCAGCTGTTATAAAAATGATGAAACTGCAGCTTGAACAGTCTGAGCTGAAGTTAAAATGTCTAGTTGGAAAATGTCTGAATGATCCAAATATAATTTAAGCTAAATACAAAGTCGAAGTTGTCCTAACATTATATTTATCTGATAAACAGGAGCATTGACAGCTGCATGGTTAACAAAGTAACCTTGAACATAATTCAGGAGAGGTCAGTTAACTCATTAACATTTGGCTCTGGTTGAGATGAACAGCTTTTTTCAACTATGAAGTCCTGTAATAATGAGAGCTGAGGTGAATGTGACATATATATCATCATTATTTATTGGAATAATTATCATAATCATGAGGTCCACTAACATCTTAGTCAAAGGTTTTCAGGCCTCTGTAATTTGTCTCACTCAGTAAAGACTGAAAACACTAAAATGACTCAGGGTTTTGACATACTGTATACAGTGTATATACTGTATGTATACTGTCAGTGAATATAAAAACTATATGCTGATGACACTGTTTTTTCCACCTACAAGTAAAACAACTCCACTACAAATTCATATTAAGTTAGAAATATGAAATAATTCACAGGGCGCTCTAAATGTAGCTCACATTAAAAAGTGAGACAAACACCTTTAAATCCATATAACTCTAGATATTAGTGAGACATTAACAAGCTGCAGAATGTTTGTGCTGAACGTTACACAGATGCTTCCTGAGTCTTTAACAGAGGGGATGGTTATTGTTGTCATGGTGTTTATCAGAGTGAAAAGCCACAGCTCACAGTTTGGAGGCTGCAGAGCTGAAACCACACAGCTGAAAGCTGCAGGAGAGGAAGTGTTGATTCGCTCTCAACAGGTTTTTCCTAATAACCACAAAGAACAGATTCATATCTGCTGCTCTACGTTCACACTCAAACATATTGTTCGTGTGAAATGTCCCTGATATATATTTGTATTTATTCAAGGTTTCGTTTAACTTTATGTGACCCATGACAACAACTTGCAGCTGTTTTTTGTGTCTTTAAACAGCAGTGTCATCAGCGTAGAGTTTTATATTTACACTGACATGATTGTAAAAGATTATTCATGTTCAAGCTAAATGATAAATACAAACAAACTGGTCCTGTTGCTAAATCAACACCCACCTCTAATTGATTGTGTATGAAAGCTGTGCTTGTTGTTGCTGTTGTTGACGTTTGTTCTGGATGTTTTGTATAAATACATTCACACCAGAACCAAGCTAATTGTAGGTGTCAGTGTAAATAGTCAATACAGGTTTTAATTTTTCTGAGGATTTGCTCTGAAATAGTGACAAAAAAATGAACCACAAAAACTGTGACTTTTTATACTTTATTCAAAGATTAAAAGTGAAATAATTTGACCAAATAAATGAAATATTAATCAAATGTTTTACAATGCAAAACAGTATGAGAAAAGAAAATCAGAAAAATTTCCAAGCAGCTGACAAGATTAAACTGAAAGTTACAAGTTATAAGAATCAATCTGATAATTGAAAATAAAAAACAGCATCGAAGTAAAACAATTCTTTAAAAAAACAGAATTGAATCAATATGCGAGTACAATTTAATATTTGTGGCGAACTTTATCTAAACATGTAGAAAGACTTGTTAGATTTAAACGTCTGAGCCGTGATCAAAGACAAAAAATAAGATAAAAAGGATGGGAAGTGATGGAGTGAGAAGAAGAAGAGGAAACAGTCAGTCAGCTTGTGTGCAGCAGGTGGACGGTCCCTTGTTGCTGAGGCTCATCAGCAGAGAGAGTCCACAGCAGTAGAGCAGACTCTTCACTATCAGCACTGTGTAGAGCAGACAGAGCAGCTTCACCCTGCACTGAGGCCGGAGAGGATCCAGGGGAACCACTGCAACAGAAAAGGAGTCAAAGAGAAACCAGTCAGTGCTGTGCTGCTCTGCTCTCTGTGACAGAGTCTCCACATGAAGCTGAATCACTGCTCAACACAGTCACCAAGCCTCCATCACCTCCTTCTGTCAACTGGCCATGACTATTCAAATCACTCCACCCTCACATGGAAATTCCAAATGGGAAAAGACACAGGTGGTTATTGATTCACAGAAGGACTCAACAACCACAAGTTCAATGTGACCTTTGACCTCACACTGAGTCCTTGAATTGACTCTTCAATAGAAACCTGACTGAGTGCAACTCTAAGATTCAGTCCCTACAGTTGTTGTATCTCCTCAGATTGAGTTCAAGGCCTCTAACACGTGTTATCAGTCGGAATGGGCCAGTGGAAGCTCTGGGACTGGACTTTGTTGTGCTGTTGGACACTGGGACAGAGTCAGGGAGTGTGTGTTGAAGTGTGATGTGATGAGCAGAGAGTGAACAGACTGATACTGGGCCCTAACTGCAGCACAACATTGGAGCTGTCCATGCAGAGAGGCAGCAGGGGGTCTTACAGTCAGCTTGGTGCAGAGCTGCCAGGTGTGCTGGCTGTCTCTCTGGAGGACAGGGGGCTGCTGCAGCTGGAACCTCTGAAACAGAAAAGGAGTCAGATGTCAGTGCTGTGCTGCTCTGCTCTCTGTGACAGAGTCTCCACATGAAGCTGAATCACTGCTCAACACAGTCACCAAGCCTCCATCACCTTGTGCCGCCTGGGCCTCCACCGTGCCCCCCTCGTGCTTGACGTAGCAGCGGTATTTATACGTGTAGAAGGCGTCCCGATCCACCAGCAAGATGGCGGCGGAGCGTCCCGGCTCTGTGAGCTGCAGCTGCTCTCCCTCAGCAGGGGGCAGCTCCTCCAGAGGACCATCCTCCTTCTGTCTTTTCCAGGAGAACTGGACCAGAGGAGGAGACATGGCTGAGGCCAGACACAGCAGGGAGCTCCTCCCCTCCAGGTGGGCTCTGGATGCTGCTGGGTACACGCTCACCACGGGCTTCACTACCTGCTCAACTGAAGTTTGACAGCAGCAACAAGCAGCACAGACACATTCACACAGTCAACAGCAGCTTCCAGCACTGCACTGCATTCAGTCTGATCCTGGACACTACATGGACTCTGATCACTCAGCTCCTCATCAATACAGCACAGAGGTCACCACATGATGAGGATCAAACCCTGTCATCATCTAATGTCTCCTTTGTCACATGACAGATAAATATGTATCTGAGAAATGGATTTGAGTGTTGCATACATTATAATTATCTTTGTTGATGGTCAATTTATTTCCTATGAAATGATAGGATATGTGTATATTTTTTCTCTGCACATAATAGTGGGAAAATGTGTATGATTTATACACATTTTCTACATAATACATAAACATAATGAATCAGAAATATTTATTTTAAATTAATATGTTGACTAAAATTATTATCAATATCAATATATCCTAAAATGTTTATCTTTATGATTTATTTTTAAATTTTTACCATGAACAGTTACTATCGCGCAAAACTGCAGTTAAATTACATCAATATTGGAATCTATTTAGCTTTTCTGAAATATGCCACTGAACTTGTGTTTTGTTAAACATAATTAACTTCCTTAATTATTAAATGTATAACCACAAAAGTTAAGGTTGTACAGAGAACAGAATTACTTTTATAGGTGGATTTTTTTTTTCCCTCTAGAATTTATTGTAAATGACAGAATAAAGACAATGATAGTCAATATTTAATTAGTAAAAATAAATAGCTTTCATACTTCTAAGTTATAGTTTTGGATCAATTGTCCAACAAAAAGAAGTTGAAAGCGAAGGAAGTTAAAATGGTTTGAAATGACATAATGCTGACGGCAGTAACAGAGGTAAAGCTTCACAATAAACCCCTATTTTTCATGCACTTCCACTCTTTTAAGTCATAAAAAAATGTAAAACTTATTTTCATTTAAAAAATTAACGTGAAGGTGAAGAATTCCACACTGAACAGTATCAGCATAAATATTATTATCTATAAGTTTAATCAGTTTAACATGTAAATTGACTGATGTTCAGAGACTAATAAACTGATGAGACGCTCAAACACTGAATATTTTATCAATAATTCACTGATATATCTTTGTCTCTTCTTCATGTGGAGCTGAGCTGAACCGTGACATTTAAACACTTTTTGTTACGTTAGAAAGCTGAAGAACCAATTCTCTGTTAACTCTGAACAAACTAACATGTAAAGTCTGAAACAGCAGAAACTGACTTCAAACACATTTTAACTTCTTCAATAAAACAACTGAAGAGAAATAAAAGTTTGTTCTTACCTGTTACAAACAGTTTAGTTCCAGAGCCAAAGATGGGGTAGATCTTGTCTGATCCTCCACAGTGAGAAAGACTAATACAAAAACCCGTCTGCTGCTGAATGTGTCAGCTGAGCTGAACCAGTCCACATTATGAACCAGGATCATGTTTCAGCTCCATCATGTGTTTCTCTAACGTTCACATCAACATCACTGTCTCTTCTTCTCTTTTCTTTTGGCTTCACACTGAAACATATCAACAAATATTCACATTGAAGTTGGTCCAGACGTTCATGTTCCCCTCAGGATGAACCATTGCTCCAGTTTTATCACATGCTTTAAAGTTGGTTTGTTGTTCAGAGTTTTTATGTTGGATATGATTTTATTCATTTAGCTCCTTTGACTGTTTCTGTTGCTCTTGTTTTCTCATTGAGCTTCTGTGTTTCTTCTCTGTCCTCAGTGTGTGGAACAACAGGAAAGCTGCTGAAATATCTGATAACAACATGGATCAACATCAAAGAAAAGTCTAGAAAAGGTGTGTGATGTGGAGGTGAAGTGTGTGAACCTGGGCTGTGGTTTACTGCTCTCTTCCTGTCACTGACGCTGTTTGACATCTGTTCATCTGGAGGTTTTTGTTCAGGCTGCACGGATCATTTCTCACTGTGGAGGATCTATCTTAGTACAGGCGCAGTAGTAGGAGGCTGAATGAGAGAATTTAACTTCCTCCATCTTCAACTCACAGCCGTTCTGTTTATTAACAGCTGTGAAATCATCTTTCTGAGAATGATTGTAACCTGAATTTATTTCACCAGTTTGCCTGTGAATATTAAGAATCCATGTGAATGTTTCTGTCTCTCTCTTCTGTAACCAATGTACCCTTCCAGTGTTATCACACAGCTTGGTTCGTTCACAGCTGAATGAGACAGATTCACCAACTCTCCTGGTCAATGATAACTGGTCCTGGACCAGCTCTTCTGCTGCCATGGCAACCAGTGCTGCAGAGACACAGACAGGTAGATGAAGGTCAGTGTGACGGTGGTAGTGACAGGTAGAGTGTGTGGCTCCTGATTGGCTGGAAACACTCACCTGAACACAGACAGCACAGAGCAGCAGCTGGGAGGAAAAGCATGTTGTGAATCAGTGGTGTTTCCTCTGGAGAAGCTGAGGAGAAGTGGAGCTCTGATGCTGCTGAGGCCAAACAAGGACGAGCTGTGAGCTCAGACCACGAGGCCACGTGGTTTCTGACGGCTCCTCAAACTCCCATCAGCCCCTGCTGCTGCTGGGTGACAGATGTTTGTCTCTCGGCCTCATTTCTGTTATGATCTACGCCTCTGACGGCATTTTATACTTTGTTTAATTCAGGGATTAACTTTTATTTCTTAACTTTTATATTTGTTTTTTGTTCTTTTTATTACCTCCTGTGTTTCCTCAGTTCACTGTGGTTTTAACAGCTCCCTGTCATGAAAGCATTGTGGGATGGCAGGTGGGTGGGGCTGTGGTCTGTCTCTCATGTCTCTGTGTAAAGAACTTTGAGTTACAATTACTGTGTGAAAAGTGATGTACAAATAATTTAATTTGATTTGATTCTGCTTATTTTGTAGGAATTGGTTAAAGCTTTTCATATTTATAAAATGTGAAGTGACTTGCTCTGCTTTGTTGATGAAATACAGGTTAATGTGTTTATTTAAAATGAAAATGTGTTATCATCCATTGAAGCCTGGTGATTATTTTAATATTATATTGAATATTATCTGAATGGATGTTTGTTCTTGTTTGTGTATTAACACTGTTTGCATGAAACAGAGGAAATGACAGGACATGGAGTCTCTCTGGTCTTAAACAGACCGACCTCCACTACTTTGTGTATTTTAATGGAGTTATGTCAAACATCTAATATCTTTATCTTTTTTTCTAACATTATTTTCATGTCTGTCTTCATCTGAAGCTGCTGTGTGGTTTTTCCCCTGAGTGGGCGGTGGCAGCCTGCAGAGGAGCTTCAACTCTTTATCTTGGTTTATTCTCATTATTTCCACCTTTTTGTATGAATGGTGATTGTTTTCCTGAAATTCTCTGTTTCTCTGAAGTGAATCAGTGGAAAGTTGCTCTTGACTTTAATCTGGCAGCAAATACAAAAGAATCTGGGTCACCGTGATGCAGAAACACAACAACACATTCAGGTCAGTGGTGAGTTTAGTAACACACACTGTCACCTGTTGTTGAACAGCTGTGATGGAAACACAACAGCACAAATCCACAGAGCTCCTCAGCTGTGATCTGAAAGAACCAAAAACAACAAATTATTAAAGTCAAGTTTGTTTAGTGTTGAATGAATTTTGACTCAACATCAGTTCATCTCTCAGTCTCTGATGAGCTCGTCTCTGTTTCCTCCTGCTGTCAGGAGTGAACCCTTCACACTGCTGCCCTCTGCTGGTTCAAACAACACACTGCTTCAGTTCACCTGCAATGAAATGAGCTGGAATGAATTAAATCAACATCTTCCTCTTCTGCTCCTCTTGTTGTAATGAATAAAACTGTTATTCTGCTGCCGTCTCATGGCTGCAGCGACACACTGCTCCACACCAGCTCTACTGTGATACCATGCAGTACTTGTACCCATGAAGATACAGTATTTAAAGCTGTACAGAAAAGAAAATTGAATTAGATCCCAATGTGGGTCTTAACATTAGTGTAATAACTCATCAGACGATGGAGCCCAAACTTTGTGCAAAATTCTATTTTCGAGTAAATCCGGGATGAAAGTGGGGTATATTGTTTCGCATTGGATAATTCAGGCGCACGGATTATACGTCACATTGCTCACGATTCATCAGCCACGTGTCCCAGAGACACGCACGCACACATGGAGTTTGGCATCGCCCCAAACACTGAATATCCGTCCGCTTGATGAAGACCAATCAAATTGGTTTTCCTTACTCGGGTAAACCTGTGCGGCAACTCGTGGAAACTCGGCGTGACAAACAGGACAAACGGCCGTTTCTGAACACCTTTAAACGTCCCAACACTTCAAAGTAAAAAAGCTGCATCACAAGTAAAATCTTAGCTGTGAAATTCTACTTTGGTAAAAGTTGTAAAGAGTTTAGTTGTTTTAACACATTCACTACAAACCAGCTGCACGTCTTTGTGTGGTTTAATTAACTAAAATAATTATTTACATTATTTACAACAAGACACAAAAATCTTGTCTCGCCAGCTGGCTTTCTTCAAGCCAGCTGGCTCCACTGCACCTGGACTTACCTGGTCTCTGTGGCCATCCATCAATCAATCAAATGGTGAAATGGCAGAAATTCAGGAGGTGAAATGTTTGTGAGACGTTCACGGTCATTTTGTCGGGTTCTTGAATTGTGTTTTTGTTTTTAGGTTCGTTGTTTCAACCACACACACACACACAGACACACACAAAGACTTTAGCCAGTCAAACCTCAGGTGGTCTCAGGTGACGTTCTGGTCCAGGTCTCCATGTTCCTGGTTGTTGTTGTCGTTCCCCAGTGGATCATCTTCATCACTGATGAACACACAGAACCAGAGAGAGAAAGAAGATCAGAGTGAAGGCCCTGATAGAACAAACATTCTGTCTCCTGGATAATCAGACTGAATGGAAACAACAGCAGCAGGAAATATTACAGTGTATTGTGATCCATCATGACAATATTACATTTAATTCTGTACAATAGACCCAACTTCTCCATTTCAATGTTACGATTAAAAGGAGCAACACTATCAGAGAAAGTATAAAAGGGACTAAATATGAAAGTTTCACTGTAAGAAGTTGGATAAATAAAAACTCAAGTTTCTGCAGAAATCAAAGAGCTGTTTTTTAAGAGCATGTGAATGAAGTGACACGTTACCACAACAAAGACAACTGTAATACTCAGTATTAAATAACATCTGACTAGGACTTCAGAGCACGTGGCTCTTACTGACTAGAATAACAGACATTTTAATAACATTACAACAATACAACAAAACTAGATCAACACTGTAATTGGAATCTGATATTATCACCTGATATTGACATTAACTGAACATGGCTAGAAACACATTTATTGCATTACACAAAAATCTGTTATTTCACAAATGATTTGATTTTTATTTCCCTGTCACACACCCTCAGACTGTCTCAATGTTGTATTTTAAGTCTGTCATATCAATAATCAGGCCTTTTAGTTTGTTATTCATTTTTGGAGAACATTGCATGTGATCTTATGGCAGTCTGTGATTGGGTGTTTCTTACTGCAGAGTTTCATGGGAATTGTAGTTCTCTTAATTCGGCCCAAACATTTACTAAAGTCAATTGCTTTGGCTTGACAATGATTACTTGATGATAGTGAACATGGGACGTGTCTATATTCCCACCTTGGCTTCCTCTCGCTCGGAGGGAGGCGGTGAGGAACTGGTTCCTTCAGCCTGGTCACACGGACCCGTTTCCCCTCGGATTGAACCGCTGCTCCCCGACTGCTTCTTCAGCCTCTGGAGGACAAACAGCACTGGATGGAAGTCCTTCAGAGAACCCGCTGTCCCCAGTGTCCTGACCTGCAGCACTTGTTTAATGTTTACATTCAGGTTATTTAGGCTAGTGCTAGCTAACCGTGTCACAGCCATTTAACTGTGTTGTCATAAGCTAACTACTTATGAGACATCGTGACTCACCCTTCAGTAGCGGTATCTGGTCCTTGTTAAAGTCCTTCCCTCCAGCGGAGCTCGTTAACCAACAAAAACAACGAGTGGAGGATTTGTTTACATCCGTCATCCTCCGACCTACGTCAGGTAAACATTTCTACTAGAGACTTGTTAGTGATCTAAGCTGTACATCTACCACCGAGCTGGATGACACAGCAGTGAATGTAACATCACCATCAGAGTTGAGGTTCAGTCTGAATCCTTCAAACCGTACAAACGGGAAGTGGCCGAGCCGTTTAAAATCCGCGCCTTTTTTTTTCAAATATGGCGGCGTGCCAGTTAAGAAAAAGATGGCGGCTCTCAGATCCCACATCAAGAGGTCCAGAATTCAGCTTCACTGGTTTTGTCTGTTGACGACGTCAGATTTTGTGTTGAAGTGGAGCTGTGTTGCATCAGACCTGAGAGGAGATTCTGTCGTTTTGTCCACATCAATTATTTCACCAGGATAAAATAGTGAAATATCTTGAATTAGTTTCAGTTTGAATGATTTATCCATAGTGTGATCTGATCTTGATGAAAGATGCAAAAGAAAACCAATAATACTCAAATAGAAGACATTAAAACTCTTATATAACTCTTAAAACTTTATATTAAAAAAATCACCTCATGTAAGACTCAATACAGTTGAACCCTAATAACTGCCAGTAGAGTGTATGAGATCCTTTGTATTGGTGTAATCTATGTTATCTGGAAAAATTACTTTTTTAAAAGGTTGTATGAGTCTCAGTTTTTAATAAACTAATCAATAACTCAGTGTGTAGACTGAAGCAGTGTGTTGTTTGAACCAGCAGAGGGCAGCAGTGTGAAGGTTTTGGTTCTTTCAGATCTCAGCTGAGGAGCTCTGTGGATTTGTGCTGTTGTGTTTCCATCACAGCTGTTCAACAACAGGTGACAGTGTGTGTTACTAAACTCACCACTGACCTGAATGTGTTGTTGTGTTTCTGCATCACGGTGACCCAGATTTATTATTTTTGATTTGCTGCCAGATTCAAATCAAGAGAAAGAGTCAGTTCAGGGAAAACAATCATCATTTAGAAAATAAAAGGTGGAAATAATGAGAATAAAGAAAGATAAAGAGTTGAACCAGTAAATGAAGCTCCTCTGCAGGCTGCCACCTCCCACTCAGAGGAAAAACCACACAGCAGCTTCAGCTGAGCCGTCAACCAGCAGCAGCAGGGGCTGATGGGAGTTTGAGGAGCCGTCAGAAACCACGTGGCCTCGTGGTCTGAGCTCACAGCTCGTCCTTGTTTGGCCTCAGCAGCATCAGAGCTCCACTTCTCCTCAGCTTCTCCAGAGGAAACACCACTGATTCACAACATGCTTTTCCTCCCAGCTGCTGCTCTGTGCTGTCTGTGTTCAGGTGAGTGTTTCCAGCCAATCAGGAGCCACACACTCTACCTGTCACTACCACCGTCACACTGACCTTCATCTACCTGTCTGTGTCTCTGCAGCACTGGTTGCCATGGCAGCAGAAGAGCTGGTCCAGGACCAGTTATCATTGACCAGGAGAGTTGGTGAAACTGTCTCATTCACCTGTGAAGGAACTGATCAGTGTGGTCATGAATATGTGGACTGGTTCCAGAAGAGAGAGACATTCACATGGATTTTTGGTCTTCACAAGCAAACTGGTGATAAATATCCATCCAATCATCCTCAGAAAGATGATTTCACAGCTGGTAATAAATCGAATGGGAACTATGAGTTGAAGATAGAAAAAGTTAAACTCTCTCATTCAGCCTCCTACTACTGCGCCTGTTGGAAGAAACCTCCCCACAGTGAGAAATGATCCGTGCAGCCTGAACAAAAACCTCCAGATGAACAGATGTCAAACAGCGTCAGTGACAGGAAGAGAGCAGTAAACCACAGCCCAGGTTCACACACTTCACCTCCACATCACACACCTTTTCTAGACTTTTCTTTGATGTTGATCCATGTTGTTATCAGATATTTCAGCAGCTTTCCTGTTGTTCCACACACTGAGGACAGAGAAGAAACACAGAAGCTCAATGAGAAAACAAGAGCAACAGAAACAGTCAAAGGAGCTAAATGAATCAAATCATATCCAACATAAAAACTCTGAACAACAAACCAACTTTAAAGCATGTGATAAAACTGGAGCAATGGTTCATCCTGAGGGGAACATGAACGTCTGGACCAACTTCAATGTGAATATTTGTTGATATGTTTCAGTGTGAAGCCAAAAGAAAAGAGAAGAAGAGACAGTGATGTTGATGTGAACGTTAGAGAAACACATGATGGAGCTGAAACATGATCCTGGTTCATAATGTGGACTGGTTCAGCTCAGCTGACACATTCAGCAGCAGACGGGTTTTTGTACTAGTCTTTCTCACTGTGGGGGAACAGACATGTACAAGAACTACCAGATCTTTGGCTCTGGAACTAAACTGTTTGTAACAGGTAAGAATTTTTTTTTTATTTCTCTTCAGTTGTTTTATTGAAGAAGTTCAAATGTGTTTGAAGTCAGTTTCTGCTGTTTCAGACTTTACATGTTAGTTTGTTCAGAGTTTAGTACAAAGTTCCTGATGCAGCCGTTCTTCAATGACAAAGTTCAACCATGAGTGAAAAGAGGTTTGAATCTCTGAACAGCAGAAGGAATTCTTTATTTCTTTATTTCTGCTGCAGCTGAAACGTTTGTGAAGAGTCTAAAAAGTGTGATATTGTGAGTTCAGTCTGGATTCTCATCATCAGCTGCTGCTTCATCAACCATCACACGGCTTTTCTTTTCTCCCTTCTCCTCAAATCAATTCACATTTTATATGAACTAGAACAACAAATGACTCATGAGAAATGTATTTATGTAAAATATTATATTTAATAATCAAAGATAAACTGGTGATAATAATTCAGATAAAATAAACATTACAAATATAGTTGTATTAAAATTGCGTGAACATGTCGGATTGTTTGTGTGTATGTGAATTGTATTTTCAATTGACTTGTTTAATTAAGAATTATTCTATATATTATTATTATATTATTCATGTAGTAACAGTTAATCACAAATTAAGTTCACAAATTCACAAATTAGTTTAATGTAGAATTTAGCTAAAAGAAGCTCATCTGTCAATATTTTAATCATATGATAACAAATCTCGTTAATAATACATAGAATTAAGTTGTAATGTATAAAATGTATGGTTGTGTAGAAGTTAAATTTAAGAAGTAGTATTCTTAAATTAGTCGTGTAGTAACAGTAAATCATATGAATCAATATTTATTTCACTGAAACACAAATTAGTTTAATGTAGAATTTATTTCAAATGATTATAGTACATTTAATCAACAATAAAAATTAATTAAGTTTTAATGTATAAAATATATCTCCATCTTCACACAGAGGAATTAAACCTAAACCCAACAACTTAATTTGTCGTTGTCAGAACATTACATGTTGTGTTTTTTTATTAACAATAACTTGGATTTAAAAATTATTTAACTTTTAAATTATTTAGGGAATCTTAAGACTATATATTTTGAACTTAATATTAATATTGTAAATATGTATTTTATTAACAAGTTTAAAATATATTACATATATCACATCATGGAATGAAGAAATGAAGATTTTTCCATGTGTGACTTTGTTGAAGCTGATCTTTGTCTGATGATAAACATCCTCTATAAACATGATGTATGGATCAGGGACATTGCACATTAATAAAAACATTTGGAAAAATGTAAACATGTCAGAATTAGCTGAAGGACTATTTTGCATCTGTTGTCCCTGGACAGATGTTAAAAGTCACCCTAAAAACTAAAAATTTGATTATCAACATACAAATAATACATTCAGTGATTAATAAAGCTGGATAGTGGACAAAAGACAGAGAGCTCAGCAAAAGTCAATGCATACACTAACATAAACCTCAACTCAAACAACAGCCGCTACAAACAGAAGCAACATTAAGCAGCAACACCAACAGAGAGAGAAAAAAACAAACTTAATGTGTCTGTGCTGCTTGTTGCTGCTGTCAAGCTTCAGATGAGCAGGTAGTGAAGCCCGTGGTGAGCGTGTACCCAGCAGCATCCAGAGCCCACCTGGAGGGGAGGAGCTCCCTGCTGTGTCTGGCCTCAGCCATGTCTCCTCCTCTGGTCCAGTTCTCCTGGAAAAGACAGAAGGAGGATGGTCCTCTGGAGGAGCTGCCCCCTGCTGAGGGAGAGCAGCTGCAGCTCACAGAGCCGGGACGCTCCGCCGCCATCTTGCTGGTGGATCGGGACGCCTTCTACACGTATAAATACCGCTGCTACGTCAAGCACGAGGGGGGCACGGTGGAGGCCCAGGCAGCACAAGGTGATGGAGGCTTGGTGACTGTGTTGAGCAGTGATTCAGCTTCATGTGGAGACTCTGTCACAGAGAGCAGAGCAGCACAGCACTGACATCTGACTCCTTTTCTGTTTCAGAGGTTCCAGCAGCTCTGCACCAAGCTGACTGTAAGACCCTCTGCTGCCTCCCTGCATGGACAGCTCCAATGTTGTATCAGTCTGTTCACTCTCTGCTCATCACATCACACTTCAACACACACTCCCTGATTCTGTCCCAGTGTCCAACAGCACAACAAAGTCCAGTCCCAGAGCTTTCACTGGCCCATTCCGACTGATAACACGTGTTGGAGGCCTTGAACTCAATCTGAGGAGATACAACAACTGTAGGGACTGAATCTTAGAGCTGCACTCAGTCAGGTTTCTATTGAAGAGTCAATCTAAAGACTCAGTCTGAGGTCAAAGGTCACATTGAACTTGTGGTGGTGGAGTCCTCATGTGAATCAATAACCACCTGTGTCTTTTCCCATTTTGGACTTTCCATGTGGTGGTGGAGTGATTTGAATAGTCATGGCCAGTTGACAGGAGAAGGTGATGGAGGCTTGGTGACTGTGTTGAGCAGTGATTCAGCTTCATGTGGAGACTCTGTCACAGAGAGCAGAGCAGCACAGCACTGACTGACTGGTTTCTCTTTGACTCCTTTTCTGTTGCAGTGGTTCCCCTGGATCCTCTCCGGCCTCAGTGCAGGGTGAAGCTGCTCTGTCTGCTCTACACAGTGCTGATAGTGAAGAGTCTGCTCTACTGCTGTGGACTCTCTCTGCTGATGAGCCTCAGCAACAAGGGACCGTCCACCTGCTGCACACAAGCTGACTGACTGTTTCCTCTTCCTCTTTACTCTCCATCACATCTCATCACTTCATCTCATTTATCTCTTTGATCACAGCTCAGACGTTTAAACACAAGAATTCTTTCTACATGTTTCGATAAAGTTGACCACAAATATATGAATGTACTTTAATTAAAGCATTCAAATGGTTTTGGCTAATGCTGTATTTTGTTCCTACTTTTGAAATGTAAAATCTTAAATTTACAGAAGCATTTAACCAAATCATCTGTTGCCTCTGTTAAAAGTTGACCAGATCAAACTTTTATGATTTTAATTTTGCTTTAGCATGAGTTGTTTCGTCATGGAATGGTATGTCCCTGTCACCAATTCACGCACATCCCTTGGCTGCACAACAGCCCTTTTTCTCTCCTCATTGGATAACGCTTGTATCCCACAAGGAAAGTTTTCTCCTGGGTTTACAGCAGAGCAGAGTGACTGAGAGAACAAACACTCTATGGAAGTTGTAATTATTGTTTTACTTTGATGCTGAAGTTTATGTTCAATTATTTGAGTGACTTTTGCAATAACAGAATTTAGTTGTATTGTTACCTGCTTGGCAATTTTTCTCATCCTGTTTCTCATTTTAATACAGGCATTTACCATGATTATATTAAATTGTTTCAGTTACTCTGAATAAAGCGAGAAATCACAGTGTTCATGGTTTGTTGACTACATTCATCATTCCATTTGGCTTCAGAACAAATTACAAGAAAAAATTAAAACCCGCATTGGATGTTTATGCTGACATACACTTAGCTTGGTTCTGGGTGTGAATGACTTGTAATTTTTGTCACAGAACAAACATCAGTGATTATGTTAATATATGTACAGAGCTGAACAAACAACAACAACAAGAAAAGCAGACAAACATAAACATGTAGCTGTTTTGATATGAACATGTGGTTGTGGGTGTACCACCAGGTTCAATCCTGGGTCCCTTGATCATTTAGGTTTTACATTAATCATATTTTACAGTTGTGTTAATGCGGCTGTTAAACTCTCGGCTGACGACACTGTTGTTTACACACATGAGCCATCAGCAGATCAAACAGCTGTGAAACTCCTACTGTTATAAAGATGATGAAAATGCAGCTTGAGCAGTCTGAGCTGAAGTTAAAATGTTTAGATTGATAATGCCTGAATGATCCAAATACTATTTTAACCTAAATACAAAATCTTTGTTATCGTAACATAATATTAATCTGATAAACAGGATCATCAACAGCTGCATGGTTAAAGGGGAAGTGTTTGAACATAATTTCATAAATTATTTTAATCTGATTAAAACAGAGTCAGTTTGGAGTACAGGAGAGCCTTTTGGACTCAACTATGAAGTCCTAATCCAATAAAGAGTTGTTTGAATGGGTGCAAACAACAGTGTCATCATCATTATTTTTTATAATCACTCAGCACCATTGATCATGGAATCCACTGAGGTCATGCAGGCACACAAACATCTTAGCCGTCAAAGGTTTTCAGTCTTTACTTTGTTCACAGTTGAACCAGTTGAAAACAGCGCCACTGATGACATTTTTGTATAAGGTTTTGAGTTTCAATCAAGATTGATAATTCTGATAATAAAGATGAAGATATGTTCAAAATAGGACACTCATTGTTTATCCAAAGCCTGAAATATTTTAAAAAAGCCCAAATTAAACAATCAGAATTTTGATTAGTTCTTTTTTTGTCCCATGGAACTAAACACATACCTGCCCTGCTCAAATGTAGCCACACAATAAATGTGATCCAACAAACCAGAAAAACATATGAAAACAGGACCCTGACACAAATAAGTTGTTTTTTCTTGTTAGAAATATGAAATAATTCAAGGCCACATTAATGTTGGTTATCAGATTCAAAGTTTCAGTCCATTATAGTAAAAATTAAACATTTAGAGAGTCTGTTTATTGTTGCTGAAATTTTTTATCATCAGTGAAAAGCCACAGCTCACAGTTTGGAGGCTGCACAGCTGAAACCACACAGCTGAGAGCTGCAGGAGAGGAAGTGTAGATTTGCTCTCAACAGTTTTTTTCTAATAACCACAAAGAACAGGTTCACATCTGCTGCTCTACGTTCACACACATTAACATATTCTATGTGTGAAATGTCCCTGATGTACATTTATTCAAGGTTTCATTTAATTTTGTGACCCATGACAACAACTTGCCAGCTGTTTTTTGTGTCTTTAAACAGCAGTGTCATCAGCGTATAGTTTTATGTTTACACTGACACGATTGTAAAAGATGATTCATGATCAAGCAAAAATGATAAATACAAACAATGCTGATCATAATCTAATTGATGACCACTGTTTTTGCTGACTTTTTTATACTTTATTCAAAGATTAAAAAAATAAGAACCAAGCAAATTGTAGTTGTTTTTATTTTCTGATGATTTGTTCTGAAGTCAAATGGAAATCAGTTATAAAAATAAACCACAAACACTGTGAAATTTGACTTTATTCAAAGATTAAAACTGTAATACTTTGACAAAAAACTGATAAATGAATAGAATGTATAATTGAAAAAAAAAAGCATCAAAGTAAGATAATTCCAGAAAAAAAGCAAGCTTAATCAATATGACTGAGTACATTTTAATATTTGTGATCTCGAACTTTATCTAAACATGTAGAAAGATTTGTTATGTTTAAATGTCTGAGCCGTGATCAAAGAGATAAATGAGATGAAGTGATGGGAGTGATGGGAGAGAAAAGAGAAAGAGGAAACAGTCAGTCAGCTTGTGTGCAGCAGGTGGACTGAGTCCCTGGTCCTGCTGAGGCTCATCAGCAGAGAGAGTCCACAGCAGTAGAGCAGACTCTTCACTATCAGCACTGTGTAGAGCAGACAGAGCAGCTTCACCCTGCACTGAGGCCGGAGAGGATCCAGGGGAACCACTGCAACAGAAAAGGGGTCAAAGAGAAACCAGTCAGTGCTGTGCTGCTCTGCTCTCTGTGACAGAGTCTCCACATGAAGCTGAATCACTGCTCAACACAGTCACCAAGCCTCCATCACCTCCTTCTGTCAACTGGCCATGACTATTCAAATCACTCCATCACCACATGGAAAGTCCAAAATGGGAAAAGACACAGGTGGTTATTGACTCACAGAAGGACTCCACCACCACAAGTTTAATGTGACCTTTGACCTCAGACTGAGTCTTTAGATTGCCTCTTCAATAGAAACCTGACTGAGTGCAGCTCTAAGATTCAGTCCCTACAGTTGTTGTATCTCCTCAGATTGAGTTCAAGGCCTCCAACACGTGTTATCAGTCGGAATGGGCCAGTGAAAGCTTTGGGACTGGACTTTGTTGTGCTGTTGGACACTGGGACAGAATCAGGGAGTGTGTGTTGAAGTGTGATGGTGATGTGAAGTGAAACAGACTGTGAACAGACTGATACAGCATTGGAGCTGTCCATGCAGAGAGAGCAGCAGTAGGGGTCTTACAGTCAGCTTGGTGCGGAGGTGCCAGGTGTGCTGACTGTCTCTCTGGAGGACAGGGGGCTGCTGCAGCTGGAACCTCTGAAACAGAAAAGGAGTCAGATGTCAGTGCTGTGCTGCTCTGCTCTCTGTGACAGAGTCTCCACATGAAGCTGAATCACTGCTCAACACAGTCACCAAGCCTCCATCACCTTGTGCCTCCTGGGCCTCCACCGTGCCCCCCTCGTGCTTGACGTAGCAGCGGTATTTATACGTGTAGAAGGCGTCCCGATCCACCAGCAAGATGGCGGCGGAGCGTCCCGGCTCTGTGAGCTGCAGCTGCTCTCCCTCAGCAGGGGGCAGCTCCTCCAGAGGACCATCCTCCTTCTGTCTTTTCCAGGAGAACTGGACCAGAGGAGGAGACATGGCTGAGGCCAGACACAGCAGGGAGCTCCTCCCCTCCAGGTGGGCTCTGGATGCTGCTGGGTACACGCTCACCACGGGCTTCACTACCTGCTCATCTGAAGCTTGACAGCAGCAACAAGCAGCACAGACACATTCACACAGTCAACAGCAGCTTCCAGCACTGCACTGCATTCAGTCTGATCCTGGACACTACATGGACTCTGATCACTCAGCTCCTCATCAATACAGCACAGAGGTCACCACATGTACTGGACTCACCTCCACACACATTCACTGTGCTGTACATCATGTTTATAGAGGATGTTTATCATCAGACAAAGATCAGCTTCAACAAAGTCACACATGGAAAAACATGTTCACTTTATAAATCATCAGCTCAGATCATGTCTCATGATCGAAAATATTTACCACATTTTAAACTTGTTAATAAAATACGTATTTACAACATTAATATGAAGTGTAAAAGATATGGTCTTAAGATTCACATAAATAATTTAAAAAGTAAATATTTTGAAAATCCAATTTAGTGTGAATACAAAAAAAACACATAGCCTAACATATTCTGACAATATATAATAACAAATTAAGTTGTGGGGTTTAAGTTTAATTTCTCTGTGTGCGCGACCATGTAATTTGTACATTAAAACTTAATTCTATTTATTGTTAAATAAATTAATCTAATATTTATTATAATCATGATTTAAATATTGACTTCAGCTAAATCCTACATTATACTCATTTGTGTTTCAGTGAAATAAATATTAATTCATATGATTAACTGTTACTACGAAGCTAACGTAGAAGGAATAATACCTCTTAAATTAAACTTAATAAAATACATATATATAATATGAAGTGTAAAGATACGGTCATAAGATTATTAAAAATAATTTAAAATGTAAAAAGAAAAATTATCCAAATTTAGTGCTAATGCAAAAATCACTTAACAATTATGGCAATATATAATGACAATTTAAGTTGTTGAGTCTTCTTTTTTAAAAACCTAACAATGTTTAGGTGCATTTTTTCTGTATGCACAACCACACATTTTACATATTAAAACTTAATTCTATTTATTTTTAAATAAATTTGTTAAATATTTACTATCTTCATATAATTAAAATATTGACACATGAACTTCTTTTAGCTGAATTCTACAATTAACTAAATTGTGTTTCAGTGAAATCAATATTTGTTCATATGATTGACATAAATTCAATATATTTTACACAATCAGACATGTTCATGTGATTTTAGTACAACTCATTATATTCGCAATTATTTTCTTAACCTCACAAATTATCAACAATTTATCTTTGTTTGATTATTAAATGTAATAATGTAATAATGAGTCTTTTGTTGTTCTTAAAATAAATATTTTATATAAAATGTGAACTGTTTTGAGGAGAAGAGAGAAAAGAAAAGCCGTGTGATGGTTGATGAAGCAGCAGCTGATGAGAATCCAGACTGAACTCACAATATCACACTTTTTAGACTCTTCACAAACGTTTCAGCTGCAGCAGAAATAAAGAAATAAAGAATTCCTTCTGCTGTTCAGAGATTCAAACTCTTTTCACTCATGGTTGAACTTTGTCATTGAAGAACGGCTGCATCAGGAACTTTGTACTAAACTCTGAACAAACTAACATGTAAAGTCTGAAACAGCAGAAACTGACTTCAAACACATTTTAACTTCTTCAATAAAACAACTGAAGAGAAATAAAAGTTTGTTCTTACCTGTTACAAACAGTTTAGTTCCAGAGCCAAAGATGTCGTACCACTTGTCTGTTCCTCCACAGTGAGAAAGACTAATACAAAAACCCGTCTGCTGCTGAATGTGTCAGCTGAGCTGAACCAGTCCACATTATGAACCAGGATCATGTTTCAGCTCCATCATGTGTTTCTCTAACGTTCACATCAACATCACTGTCTCTTCTTCTCTTTTCTTTTGGCTTCACACTGAAACATATCAACAAATATTCACATTGAAGTTGGTCCAGACGTTCATGTTCCCCTCAGGATGAACCATTGCTCCAGTTTTATCACATGCTTTAAAGTTGGTTTGTTGTTCAGAGTTTTTATGTTGGATATGATTTTATTCATTTAGCTCCTTTGACTGTTTCTGTTGCTCTTGTTTTCTCATTGAGCTTCTGTGTTTCTTCTCTGTCCTCAGTGTGTGGAACAACAGGAAAGCTGCTGAAATATCTGATAACAACATGGATCAACATCAAAGAAAAGTCTAGAAAAGGTGTGTGATGTGGAGGTGAAGTGTGTGAACCTGGGCTGTGGTTTACTGCTCTCTTCCTGTCACTGACGCTGTTTGACATCTGTTCATCTGGAGGTTTTTGTTCAGGCTGCACGGATCATTTCTCACTGTGGAGGATCTATCTTAGTACAGCGGCAGTAGTAGGAGGCTGAATGAGAGAGTTTAACTTCCTCTATCTTCAACTCACAGCCATTCTGTTTATTAACAGCCGTGAAATCATCTTTCTGAGGATGACCGTAATCTGACTCTATTTCACCAGTTTGCCTGTGAATACGTAGAATCGTTGTGAATGTTTCTGTCTCTTTCTTCTGGAACCAGCGCACATTGGCGTAATCACACAGCTCAGTTCCTTCACAGGTGAATGAGACAGATTTACCAACTCTCCTGGTCAATGATAACTGGTCCTGGACCAGCTCTTCTGCTGCCATGGCAACCAGTGCTGCAGAGACACAGACAGGTAGATGAAGGTCAGTGTGACGGTGGTAGTGACAGGTAGAGTGTGTGGCTCCTGATTGGCTGGAAACACTCACCTGAACACAGACAGCACAGAGCAGCAGCTGGGAGGAAAAGCATGTTGTGAATCAGTGGTGTTTCCTCTGGAGAAGCTGAGGAGAAGTGGAGCTCTGATGCTGCTGAGGCCAAACAAGGACGAGCTGTGAGCTCAGACCACGAGGCCACGTGGTTTCTGACGGCTCCTCAAACTCCCATCAGCCCCTGCTGCTGCTGGTTGACAGACGTTTGTCTCTCGGCCTCTTTTCTGTTATGATCTACGCCTCTGACTGCATTTTATACTTTGTTTAATTCAGGGATTAACTTTTATTTCTTAACTTTTATATTTGTTTTTTGTTCTTTTTATTACCTCCTGTGTTTCCTCAGTTCACTGTGGTTTTAACAGCTCCCTGTCATGAAAGCATTGTGGGATGGCAGGTGGGTGGGGCTGTGGTCTGTCTCTCATGTCTCTGTGTAAAGAACTTTGAGTTACAATTACTGTGTGAAAACTGATGTACAAATAATTTAATTTGATTTGATTCTGCTTATTTTGTAGGAATTGGTTAAAGCTTTTCATATTTATAAAACGTGAAGTGACTTGCTCTGCTTTGTTGATGAAATACAGGTTAATGTGTTTATTTAAAATGAAAATGTGTTATGTGTTATGGTCTGATGATTATTTTAAGATGATATTGAATATTATCTGAATGGATGTTTGCTCTTGTTTGTGTATTAACACTGTTTGTATGAAACAGTCAGAGGAGTCTCTCTGGTCTTAAACAGACTGACCACTACTTTGTGTATTTTAACTGAGTTATTTCAAACATCTTTATCTTTTTTTTTTTCTAACATTATTTTCATGTTTGTCTTCATCTGAAGCTGCTGTGTGGTTTTTCCTCTGAGTGGGCGGTGGCAGCCTGCAGAGGAGCTTCAACTCTTTATCTTGGTTTATTCTCTATATTTCCACCTTTTTTTTTATGAATGGTGATTGTTTTCCTGAAATTCTCTGTTTCTCTTAAGTGAATCAGTGGAAAGTTGCTCTTGACTTTAATCTGGCAGCAAATAAAAAAGAATATGGGTCACCGTGATGCAGAAACACAACAACACATTCAGGTCAGTGGTGAGTTTAGTAACACACACTGTCACCTGTTGTTGAACAGCTGTGATGGAAACACAACAGCACAAATCCACAGAGCTCCTCAGCTGTGATCTGAAAGAACCAAACACAACAAATTAAAATCAAGTTTGTTTAGTGTTGAATGAATTTTGACTCAACATCAGTTCATCTTTCAGTCTCTGATGAGCTCGTCTCTGTTTCCTCCTGCTGTCAGGAGTGAACCCTTCACACTGCTGCCCTCTGCTGGTTCAAACAACACACTGCTTCAGTTCACCTGCAATGAAATGAGCTGGAATGAATTAAATCAACATCTTCCTCTTCTGCTCCTCTTGTTGTAATGAATAAAACTGTTATTCTGCTGCCGTCTCATGGCTGCAGCAACACACTGCTCCACACCAGCTCTACTGTGATACCATGTAGTACTTGTACCCATGAAGATACAGTATTAAAGCTGTACAGAAAAGAAAATTGAATTTGAGCCACTATGGGTCTTAACATTAGTGTAATAACTCATCAATCAGACGATGGAGCTCAAACTCAAAATTCTATTATTGAGTAAATCCAGGATGAAAGTGGGGTATATTGTTTCGCATTGGATAATTCAGGCACACGGATTATACGTCACATTGTTCACGATTCATCAGCCACGCGCCCCAGAGACACGCACGCACACATGGAGTTTGGCATCGCCCCAAACACTGAATATCCCGTCCGCTTGATGAAGACCAATCAAATTGGTTTTCCTTACTCGGGTAAACCTGTGCGGCAACTCGTGGAAATTCGGCGCGACAAACAGGACAAACGGCCGTTTCTGAACACCTTTAAACGTCCCAACACTTCATAGTAAAAAAGCTGCATCACAAGTAAAATCTAGCTGTGAAATTCTACTTAGGTAAAAGTTGTAAAGAGTTTAGTTGTTTTAACACATTCACTACAAACCAGCTGCACGTCTTTGTGTGGTTTAATTAACTAAAATAATTATTTACATTATTTACAACAAGACACAAAAATCTTGTCTCGCCAGCTGGCTTTCTTCAAGCCAGCTGGCTCCACTGCACCTGGACTTACCTGGTCTCTGTGGCCATCCATCAATCAATCAATCAAATGGTGAAATGGCAGAAATTCAGGAGGTGAAATGTTTGTGAGACGTTCACAGTCATTTTGTCGGGTTCTTGAATTGTGTTGTTTTTAGGTTTGTTGTTTCAACCACACACACACACACAGACACACACACACACAAGGACTTTAGCCAGTCAAACCTCAGGTGGTCTCAGGT